>JAVCKS010000637.1:0-20485 GCA_032273685.1 Pteraster tesselatus | reverse complement strand
TTAAAGGGTAGCTGCAGTTCTTGTCTGTCAATGTGTTGATTTTGTTATAAATGAGTACTTTTGTTTGTATATATCATACATAAAAAGTGCATTTCGGTGTTCCGAAATACATTTACGCCTAACCAAAAAAAAGGGAAAGTAAAATATTTTCAACATCCTTTTATTGTGTAGACCAATAAAACAAATGTATTGCAGCTACCCTAATGAAACATCCTCATGTTTAGGCCAAATTATCCACTTGTGATAAGCAATAGTACTTGTGTACCTTTAGAGGAATGTTATAAAGCATCTAATAATTACCCTCTGCCAAGGAAGATGTAAATTCAGTTTTTTTCCCTAACTTTTAAGTGTCCGTTTGTAAGTAGGATTACTCAAAAAGATCGATTTGGATGAAATTTTGTCGGATAATTGTATCAAAGTACTACATGTAGTATATAAATGTAACGTGGGATTACCAGTATATTTGAAAAGGTCTAAGTCAATGTACAAAACACATTTGACTTTAGGGTTTGAACGGATCCTCATAAATTCCTCATTTCGTAGCTTTAGTAGAGCCATTTCTCCCAAATATATGCTTTTATCATGCATTGGTAGAGGTATGCATTCTTCCTTGGATTACATGTAGTATATTAACAAACAAAATTCATATCCCAAAAATGTACATGTACATAAATTCAAGATTTTTATTTTTTGTGTACATACATGTACATGTACTGTATATATACACACAACCCCAAAGGGGGGAAAAAACTAGAAATTTCCCATAATAAAATACCACAATACCCAAAAGTGCATTAATCCATGTCCATCCTTGTCTAGACTGGTGGGCAAAAAAACATGAGCATGTTTAAAAAAACACTATTATTTTTTGTACATATGTTTGAGCTATACATAATGGCTACATAGTAGATTGGCTTAGTTACTAGGGAGATTTAACTGGCCTTCGACAGTTCGTTGGATAGCCAATCAAGTCCCTCGTACAAACCGGTGCCATGAGTGGCGCATGCGGCCTGAACGAACCACTGTGGAGAGGAATCAGGGAAAGGTACAAATGAATCAGAACATAAAACTGGTGATAGTCTATAAGCCAAGGGGGTTGGTCGGTACCATACAGATGGAGTAAGGCTCATTGTGATTGTTAGCAAGATATACATGTATGTCCCTAGATATGAAACAAAAGTGATAGCAGTTTATAACTCTCGCCATCTCTGTGTTATCACCCGAAATAGCAAATTGGCGAAGCGAGCGGGGGTATAATGCTAAAATTGGAATAAATATCTTTTTAAAGACCACAGAGTGCCAAAAATTTTTGGGGCGAAGGGAAGCGAGCGTATACGGTAATACTATTTCGGGTGATAACACAGAGATGGTTGAGAGTTATAAACTGCTATCACATTTTTTCCTATATACATTGTATCTTGCTAAAAATCAAAATTAGACTTCATCCATCTGTGTGGTACCGACCGGTAAATTTGGGGGGTCTGGCTCAGAGCCTATGATACATAATATTGTGCCAACTGATTTTCATTGGCTTTAATGATTTTCAATTTAAATTTTCAGCTTGAGGAAAATAGCAACGGTGTTTGACCAAGGGATATCTGGAAAAACACCTTTTTTAGAAGTTTTTGATGGCTTAAATATATACCTTACAAATTTTTCAATATTTTTGCTATTTATGAGCTCCACCAACGAAGTTGAATGGAGGTATTGTAATTGCACGTGTCTGTCTGTCTGTCTGTCTGTCTGTCTGTTTGTTTGTTTGTGAAAAAAAAAACTATTGGTCCGATGGAGATGACATTTTTATGGGGAGGTAGGCATGATGAGTTCTGGATGTGATTTAATTTTGGGACTGTTATGATTCGTTCAGATGTAAATTCACACAAACATAAACCCATTTGAAAACAAATTCATAAATCATATATCACTGCACCACAATACACTTGCACGTCATCGCACGAAAATTGCATGTGCTGCGTGTAGTGGATTCAATTTCTATTTGAGTAAACCTTTAAAACTAGCCAGATACCAAATTGGTAAAGAACTTACACTTCTGGCCTTTAGCGACTTCAAGCCAAGTTTTTCCGTTATCTCACTGATAGTTAATGCATTAGGAAGATCCTGCTTGTTGGCAAATACCAGGAGTATGGCTTCCTGTAGTTCTTCTTCACCTAGCTGCAACCAGCAGAGGGGGAAGAAGGAACATTTTATTAGGGAATGATGCCCGCGATAATACCAAACATCGTCATAAATGCACACGTTCAATTGACAATATGTGACGCGGTATGTCAAAACCAGGCGGAATTGGGCAGAGCTACGATCGGAGGAACAACTGCAAAATGTCATGGGGGGTGTTTTTATTTGTATTTGGGGTTTTGGGATATTATGATGCTACGGATCTTTAAAATATTTGCCAAAATTTCTAACTGAAATTTTATCGATAAAGTATTATTTGAAACACTGTTATGGATACCTTCAATTTTATAAAATGTCGGTTTGTTCTTGACAGTCTGACTTCAAATCTTTATAACTACTCTTTGGAATGTCCGATTTAAATACCAAAAGCAGCATTGAAAAGCACACGGACTATATTTTAAATATATATATATATATATATAATTTCTTGCCCAATTGTGCCTGGTTTGACATACATTTACTATCGTTAAAGTGCACTATTGTTGAAAATGTGTGAAGCATCCATAATTTCCAATGTCTTAATTTACAAAGATAACCCAGCTCCAATCTTCCTGTTGATTGGTACGGGCAGTAGTAATTAACTACAGTAGATTAACAAGAAATTGCATTTTTCCCCCTATTGCGGTCACGCCAACTTAAATTTCCAGGCACAAATGAGTACATTGTGAGGCTGCCCCACTAGGCCCCTTGAAAAATCGGATGGCAATTAACATTTAAAATGTAATAATTTATAAGATTATATACCATGAATAAAACAGTCAAAGCTACAGTGGGCAATCATCTTAGATGGTCTGTGCATGACTATGGTTCATTATGGTTCTCTGTTTTGGGGGCCAGTGTGCAGACTTAGATAATGTTGTCTTCAGTTTTTGATACAATGCTTGGGGAAACTAGTCAGAATAACATGGAATGCCATGATATCTTGAATTTGGATTTATTTATTAAAGTATCATCTTGTCCCGTAGGTCAAAATGCAATGTCTTTACAATATAAGTATGGAATACAGAAAAATCATTAAACATTAAAATTGCATCAAACTTATTTGATGATATGTATACAGTACATATGTATCATTTGATGAAATATATTATTAAAAAAAAAAACCACAAAATTTAACTTACCATTTTGCTTAGTTCATCTCTAGCTTCCTCTATTCTCTCTTTGTCATTGCTGTCTACTACAAATATGAGGCCCTGGAGAACAACCAAACAACAATCAATAGTTAAGGCACCGCTTCAGGCCGACCACTCAAAAGTAGGTTTTTGTAAATAAAGAAGTTTGGCATATTCTACAAAAGATAAAATCATTTGAAATTTGGTCATCAGATGTAACTCAACATGATAAAGCTCTATTGAAAATTTCTTAATATCTAATAAAAAAATTGTTTTTAAGTTTAATACAGCCAATTACAATGTTCAAATTTCAAGTAAATTTGTCTTTCTATTTTGCTGTCAATCACATGCCGTAACTGCTTATAACCATGGTAACAATGAAGTTATAAATAGTGCTAGTGTATCCTTTAATTAAGATCCTGGGAAGAGCAACCGGTGTCGGTTTGGGACGTCGTTGAGCCTTGATAGTTGGTGAACATCTCTGTCTATTGTACAATATACCTTTAACATTTTAATGAGGTTTGGCATCTAGGTTAATGTTGGACATTGCTGAAGTTGACTTACATGTAATTAGCAGAGATGACTGCAGTACACGGAAAAAGACATACACGTACACACTGTCCATAAGTACATTTACTATATTTTTATACATTCATGCACATATAGTAATTAGTAAAAAATATACAGTTCCGAAAACAAAAACCTACACATGTATATCTCGATACAAAGCAGCCACAATGTTAGTCGGGCCATGGCCACTGGTTTCTAGATCCTGGTCGCTTAACCGTCCACAAAAATGATTGCCAGTTCTCACCTGTGTATTTGTGAAATAGTGTCTCCATAATGGTCTAATCTTATCTTGACCGCCTACGTCCCAGACTGTGAACTTAACGTTCCTGTAATCCACCGACTCTACATTGAAACCTAAAGGTTGGAGTAGAGTCCAATAAACATAAAAATATAGGTACAGCATTGTCAGCAATGGAACCAATAGTACATGAAGCACGTACCCGCCCGCAGTACATACCCGCCCGCAGTACATACCCGCCCACAGTACATACCCGCCCGCAGTACATACCCGCCCGCAGCACATACCCGCCCGCAGCACATACCCGCCCGCAGCACATACCCGTCCGCAGTACATGCCCGCCCGCAGTACATGCTCGCCCGCAGTACATGCTCGCCCGCAGTACATACCCGCCCGCAGTACATACCCGCCCGCAGTACATACCCGCCCGGCAGTACATACCCGCCCGGCAGTACATACCCGCCCGCAGTACATACACACGCACACTACAAACTTGCCTACTACTAGGGCAAGAATACACACTCTACTTACCAATGGTTGGAATTGTTGTGACTATTTCCCCAAGTTTTAACTTGTATAGAATTGTTGTTTTTCCGGCTGCGTCAAGTCCAACTAAATATGAACAGAGAGAAATAAAAAGTTAATACAGTGTAGTTCTACATGCCAACTTGTTTTAATCAGATATTCTTTTTATTTTGTTAAATACAGTAAAGATTGTTTATTACTTGTAAATTGAAGGTTTCTTGCCTAACTAACATGTATTTTTTGTCTTAAGTTGACCGATTTTAATAAGTTTTATTCGTTTGCGACCGGGGCAGCCTCTTCTAGAAGACACGTTTACACTTTTTAGTAAGTATTTTTTCATTTTCCTCAAATTGAATTTTTACCCAAAACGACCATTTTATTTTCGCCAATAGCCACCGAACCACGTGAGCAATTTCAACCGATTGTGCTGTTTTGTTATCAGGAGAACATCTTACAGTGCACACCTTTTACTTACCGGTATTGCAATTTTCATTTGCGAAAAATTGAACGAGTTTGCAAAGAATTGTACGAGTTTGCAAAGACCTGTACGTGTTTGCAAAGACCTGTACGAGTTTGCAAAGACCTATACCAGTTAGCAAAGGTATGAGATGACTTGCAGCTTTTCATTTGTTAGTAACATGCCTTTTCTTTCAATAGAAATCAGGTTTGTTGGGTCAGTAACTCAGTTGCAATCTAGCTCTTTTAGTCAGACTCTGCAGTTCAGTATTTTTTTATATATTATTAATTTGTTAATATATACAATAAAAAATCCCTACAATAGTATTATTAGTTACGATACAGTTATAATTTGCTTTTGAACACACAAGAACACATTACAGACCTACATGCCCACACAGTTCAGACAGGTGCTGTGGCAACATATGTGGATGTTGGTACTGTAGTTTATGTTTAAATATCTTACTTTAAGTTAAATTATTGATTTGAAAATGAGTTGTGTGTACAAGCTTTTCTAAATCCATACAAAATTATGCTTCACACTCTTGTGTGTGTAGGGTCGTTGGACATAGGACTACCGGTATTGTTTTCTCGCCTGACGTCACAAGTCAGTGCAGCCAACCACAGCTGCCATATTGGAAAACAAGCCCCGCCTTGTACCGGTAGTAAAGATATCACACGTGTACGTTTACAGTCAATGGAAAGTGGAGAAAGTGGACTGACAAATTCCACTTTTCAAAACAATTTTGTAATATAGTAAACTAACATACATAATTGTTACAGTTTTGAAATAAGAACAGAGCATTTTGGAACACTGTTGGAATTGCAAATTTTTAACGGTGAGTTGAAAACCAAAAATACACATGTATGGGTGCACGACACGGGGCTCTACGCGCCGATCCAAAAAAAGTATAATATTTGTTTGCATTCAAATGGCAATTTTCCACACTCGAGGGGCAGAATCGCAAGCGTCCAAAACCTACAATCTTACCCGTAAAAAGCTTCAATTCTCCTCTTTTCAGTGATAGTACTATACAGTTTAGTATGGCTTTTCATTTTCTAATAATATACCGGTAATCAAAAATGAAGATATAAACCGCTGGAACTACGAACATAAAACAACTTCGGTCATCACGCTCAATATCACTGGTACAGAATTTCTCACTGCATTGTAAGACCACAAAGCCAAACCTCCACACCCGGATCGTTTTGTACCGTTGAAAAACAGATTTCCGGTCGATTGAGAAAAAGCTATCTACTCATTGTCTGGTCCCATGACGCTAAGCATACTGCACGGGGAAGCGATTTTAAACAGGTACATTTTGAGCATGAGATACACGACCATGAGACACCGCCACACACCGACATCCTCTACATGTATTGTACATTTACAAAAAAAAACATAAAATAATAATAGGATTAATTTTATCTTGTTTAGTTTATCTTATCCTTGTTTATCATAATTTAGGTCTAAATGAAAAGTAAATGTAAAGTCTCAAAATACGATCAACATTTCTCTTTCACGCTAGCTGGAGGGTTAGCCAACATGCACAAACTGACGGCAGACCCTACTTATTTTACAACCCTACTTATTTTGCCCGACAGAGGCACTGGCGCTATTGCTTGTAGGCCTAATCCTGGACGTACATGTACCCTATATTTATTGCATCCAGCGCTGTTTTGGTGATTTATTGGAAAACTCGCAATAAGAGATGACTTAATTGAAGGTGCGAGTTTGCGAAGGTACAAGTTTGCGAGGATACGAGATTACTTAATTGAATGTACGAGTTTGCAAAGGTACAGATGTACGAGCTTGCAAGGGTACAAGTTTGCGAAGGTAGGCCTACAGTACGGTAGGCCTGCTATAGCCTATGACTCTATATTTTACGAGATGACTCGAAAGCAAAAGCATGCACCATATTTTCTGTATTTGTCTTTGGATATTAGACCATTTTCAGACAAATATGTTCTCTAGGCCCAGTACAATTTCCACAAAGACTCTTCAAGTTCTAAACTTTAAATAGTACAACCACTGGCACTGGCACGCCACAGTGACAGTGGCAGTGGCACTGCAGTTACTCTTCTTCAAATCTTACCCATTAAAATTCTCATGCTCTTTTTTCCGAAGAACCTCTGAAACAAACTCGAAGCTGTAATTCCCATTTTGTCAAGTCTCACTGGAGGTCGAAGTTGCCGATCAAAAAATAGAAATTGAAAAATATCCTTGTTTAAAACGAAACAAAAGCAGAATTGTTGAGAGGATTTTCTTCAGGATCCAAATCGTCTGCCACGTAATCCACGCGCACGTTGACTGAAAACTGACGTCACCGTTGTTTATTCCCCGATTGCAATTTTAATGGCAACTACTGTCCACAAGAGGGCGCCACTATGGAACGCCCCGATTTCATTGTTCCCACATTTATTTCCTTACAATCTATTTTTCTTAATGCACATAAATGGCTAAACAAATAACTTCCAAGAGTCTCCCACGAAATGCGAATATACTATCAAAATATGAACAAAAATAAATACCATTATAAATAATCCAACCACTCAAGACAACCAACATATTCCACCTCACCATCCGAACTCCAAATTGCAATTAAGTTGTAGAGCGCCCCCAAACCACCTACCCACTAGCCAGACACACAAACACGCAACCAAAACAAAGGAAAACAAACAACACAATTAACCAACCAGGTATTTATTTCCCACACCACAAGATCTGATAAAAAACAGAAAAATAGAAAATGTAGGTTAATTGACCTACAATTTAGTGGTGTAAACTTAATTAACTTTTTTTTTTTTTTTTTAACATACTGTATATTTAAAATACAAAATACACAGATTAAATAGGGTATGTTAGGCAACACATTATTCGAATGCAATTTTTTGCCACATAGGACAATTTCCAATGTCATATTGATACGTGTATTCAAAAAGCAAAGAAGCCAAATACATGTAGCCAGCAAGCCAGCAAGCCAAACATGTCTTTCCGGTTGTTAGCTAATTGCTGGCTCGATCCTTGGCTGGCTGGCATGTTGGCTTGCTTGACAACAAGCCAGCAAGCCAAACATGTTTGCAAGCAAGCCAACAAGCCAGCAGGCCAAGAAGCCATCAAACCAACAACCGGGAAGACAACAAGCCAGCAAGCTGAATAAATTAGCGAGCCAAGAACCCACAAACCAGAAGGTCAGCAAGCCAAAAATCAAGCAAGCCAAAAAACAAACAAACAAACAAGCCAGCCAACCAGCCAGCCAGCCAATAATACACAGCAAGCCTAGAAACCTTCTCATTATTTATTTTTTATAATCATCCCATTACACTGATTTTAGTCGGCAGCTCCTAACTATAAACACACTATTGTTTGGGGCTACATAACATCTGGTGTCTCAACACTCACCACAGTACATAATATTATTGTATACAACAATTTATGAACAGTACTGCCTGCGATTGCTATGAAAGAGGTTGCCCCGAACAGTTAAGAACTCCTTAACTGCTTGCAGCAAATTCTGAAGGTCAACCTTTACAATTTTATATTCTACTAAATTGTTAGATGATTTTGTTATGAATATGCAGGGCCATTATACAAATACAGGTAATAAAAGCAACAAATGAAAGTCGGACTGTTTGAAATAATTAACAGAATTAAAAAGGCATTTGTTGCCAGCTGCTTCACACATAATAGTTTACAGTTGTTGTAAATCCACATATTTATGAATAGGAGCTACATATATAAACCTGTTCTCATGAAGACAAAATCGTAAACAATTGTTTTATTTCAATATTTTGTATTTTTTGAATTCTCCAATTATTCAGCTTTCCCATTATATATAATTTGTATTCCTTACTGTCTTCTATAATTCTGCGAGGGGGAATTAATACCCTTGAATTGCAAGCTTTCCGGCGATGCCAAATTGTCCGGAAAAGGTGAATATACAGGGGTTGTAAATAACAGATTCCCCATTACCAGAATGACTTTGTCCAGGGTTTGTGGAAACAAGTCACATACAAAATTTTGGCAGTGAGAATTACAGCATCCTAATACACATCTTTGTCTTCCGAACGCTCAAATACTCCTAAACTTTAAAAAATATATCTAAGATAAAATTGGGACCAAGAATTTCTTGAACAGAAAAAGGAAAGCATCTTTAAACATCTATACTTTTTTAGGAAGGCTCAAAGATACATCTTGGCAATTCTCTTGGGATGTTTCTTGAGCTTTACTACGCAGTGACCTCTTCCACTGTCTTCGAATGTGTCAAGGACAGGTTAACCTTCTTGGCCGGCTTCTTGCGTGGCTTCGTGATGTTACTACGCAGTGACCTCTTCCGCTGTCTTCAAAAGTGTCAAGGATGGGTTAGCCTTCTTGATGTTACTATGCAGTGACCTCTTCCGCTGTCTTCAAAAGTGTCAAGGATGGGTTAGCCTTTTTGATGTTACTAGGCAGTGACCTCTTCCGCTGTCTTCAAAAGTGTCAAGGACGGGTTAACCTTCTTGGCAGGCTTCTTGCGTGGCTTCGTGATATTACTACGCAGTGACCTCTCCCACTGTCGTCGGTGCACCATGTACAGCTTCATAGCTGCTTGGGCATCTTCAACCTAGAACGTCGAAAACGTAAAGACTTACCAGAACTACCAATCCTAAGAACGTTTAACATTTGGGCATTCTAAGGATTGAAATAAGACTTTTTGAAGGGGCACTATTGTAGGAATTATGTAGCTTGACCATCCCATAATTTGGTGAGCAAGCCTTCTGTCTTCATTTTACTATCAAAAGTCAATATTGTGACCCCTCTGCAAAGATGTCGCCAACAATTTTATTTCACTTATTAACCCTATATTCACTTTTGTAACAAATATGCTACGATGATTTTGAAAGAATTTGTATACAAATCTTTACAAAACTTATTTTGACTGTGGGTAATAAAGGGTTAATACATGTACCGGTATATTTATATATATGGCTGGAATAAGTGTAATAACTCAAACGACGGTTTTTTGACAAGAGTCACATAATATAAGTCTCTCATGGGCGATCATAATTAGGATTTTCCTCCTTTTGCAGTCATGCCAATTTAGAATAATAGAGGCTTAAATCCGCAACACATAGCTGCATGAAGGCATCATATTTAGCTGTACATAGTGGGACTTACAGTAGCACCACGTCAATAAAAAAAAAAAAATGTAATTTGGAAAAGATATGTTAGTCACGCTCAGTATTGTGGCCTACTTGAAGTATGACAAACAAATTGGTTAGTATGCGATACTATGAAGGTTTTTATATTTGTACTGTCTCGATAGAAGTGACTTGATACAGATTTGTAGCAACCATAATTTTCTGCATCATGATCCGACTGAAGAAATTACGGTTTTATTAGAGGAAAGATGAAATCCCCATAAAGTTATATATTTTGTAACAGAGTTCTCTTACCGAATTATGCTCTCCTTTCTGAACTTTGACCTTCAAAACTGCCTCAGTCAATTTCTTCAAACCTGGCCTCCGACTCTGAGAAATGGGAGGGAAAAATAAAATATCAGAAAGTTCAGAGAGATATAAATGGAAAAACTATTTAATGCCATTGGAAAAGAGTTCATTAAGTTGAGGCGTGACATGTGTTCCTCAAATACTGCAATTAATTTTAGGGATATTTGTGCCCTATTACTTAATCCTTTACACAGTTGCCGAGTAAAAATGGCAAGAAAAACCCAAAGGAACCTGGAACTAACCTTGAACATTTCCCTGAAGGGCAGGTATAATGACGTGTCTCGAATGAGATTGCGGGGATGACTGAAATACAACACCTAGAGATAACAATTGTATAGGGAATTAATCATAGTTGAGGACAAGAATTTATTTTTCGTACATACCTGTACTAGCCATTCACTAGATTTTATCTGGGGTTTTGAATCACACTTCTCAAACTGTAACTTCACCATCATATTCTTGCTGCTGAAACTTAAAGATCTATTTATCACAGATCTTGCGGTAACAGAGGCACTAGAGTTGGGAAAACTTGTGTCATAATTTCGCTATTGGCACCAGCAGGATTTCAGCCTGGGTCCTACAGTGATGAATGCATGGAAGAACCGCTGCACCATCTAAAAATAACCTCCCTAAAACCCTCTTTCACATTGCTAATACAGCATGAACTGACAATGGACCCCTTTGTTGAAAACCAGTCTTGCCTACATGTTGGCATGACAACTGGTTCCAAACATGACATCGTTACATTGAGATTTCTACTAGCAGAAGTAACTAGGACAATTACCTTAAAATCATTATAAATTGCGTGACCGACAACTATCCGCCCTTTCAGAATATCAGACACCTCCTTCTGAACTTTCTCAAAACTCTCTCCTATAAATAACAAAAATAACAAATAACAAATAACATAACAAATAAATAAAAAATTATTATGTTTTAAATAAAATAATTGAAAAAATCATCATTCTAGAATTGTCCGGTTGTTTATGGGCTCAGGTGATTAAACCAAAGTGATCATGGTGCGTGGTCCAAAAACACATCAACTACTTTATAGTCAAGGTGCTGCTCTTACTGATAGGTGCAATATTGCATTCTTGCAAAATTGACGAACTTCAGGTATACATGTACTTGAGCTCCAAGACCGACTGGCAGTCCACACAAAAATATTTGACGTGTTGTTTTCGTCATCCGAAGTGGACAGTTTGGGATGTTTGATTTGAGACCGATTTAAAAAACTTTGTGGAAAAAAAATGCAGACTTCATAATTTGGTAAGTTTGGCCTCTTTTTTAGCTTTAAACAGAGCGACACAAACAAACTTAAAGATACTTTGTAACTACCGGTATCTATTAATGGGTTCTTTCGTACCATATATCATTTTAAAGCTGCCAAATTATCAATTAAACATTTCAAATTATTTCTCGAGGTAAAATCAGTCTGAAATCAGACAGTACACGTTGACACTAATTATTAATGAACACACCCTTGGTCTTGAGGTCTTGAGGTCGTATCCCGCTGACGAACGTGCGATAGTCAGTGACCGGCTCTCGGGGTGTGACAAACTTGTCGAAGACACAGGCACCAAATTGGTTCACGATGGAGACACGGGCTAGGATACTCTCCGATCCTTTAGGCCCAATGCCAACCATTTCACAATCCATGGCCAGACATTTAGTCAAGCTATAGGGGTGAAGGAAACAAATAATTACCTACAATAATTCACACTTTAAAAAGTCTGGGGTATATATAACCTGTGGTAGTCATTGCGATGTGTTATTGGGCCGGACAAGTGCCTCTCTCTCTACCTAGGTGTGTAAATGGGTACATTGTTGCATAATCTAGCCTGCTGCCAGGGGGTAAACCTATGATGGACTAGCAGCCCAACCAGGGGTAATACCAGTCGTGATCCTTGGGCAAGGCACCTTACTCCTAATTGACCATCTCTCTACCCAGGCGTTACCACTAAATTATGAGGGAGCCTAACATAATAGGAGGGTACACAGATCTCGATTTAGACAAGTAAAGCAACAAAGTGTTGTCGTTATTTTCAATAACGTAGCACTTTAAATGTTTGAAATCCCAAGGGAGAACAAGACAAAGAATTACACAGGATAGAATGGGATTGTCTCTTTGTATAAACAGGGTGACAATCTGCACTGGACAGACTAACATCCCATTCAGGTGGAATAATACTCTTAGTCGCTTAATGCTACAGGAGCCCGAGTTAAGCACCAGCACATTAACCCTTTAATTACCATTGGAGAGTATACTCGACAAAACAAATAGGCACGAATACCAGTCAATGTTGCTTGCATTGTATACAAATAGCTGGTTCTCACTGGCATTATTCTTAAAACAATTTAGCAAGGTGAAGGGTTAAAGCAATTTGATAATTGTTTGGAAGAATTATCCATCATCAAAAATGACACAGTGGATTTAGAGGAGCCATATGCTGGATTATTGCTGTTTAGAATGGGTTGTCATGCCAACTGACAACGCCATTTGCTACCCTAAATACTGACCAATACTGGGCATCGCTCCGAATCAATGGATTGTAGGTGTTTTCTGATTGGTTGTTGCCACTGTCGCCGTCTTTTCCCTTGTCCAATCCAGCATTCTCATTGGCCTCAATTAGGGCAGAGTCCACACCATCAAACCAGATATCTGGTTTGCTGTTTTCAATCATGACACAATGTAAGTAACGATTATTAGTAATATTCTAGGGGGGGTGGGAGATTGTTTCCGGTAAACCCGACATTCGTGTTAATTACTAAAGATGTACTGTCCAGTTTCAGATCATTTCCACTAGAGAATATATAGAGTTGGATTGATAATTTGGGTAGGTTAACCTGTTATTAGATTTAAAATGTTACACGACATGAACAAATTCCATTTGCCAGGGTAATTCGTTGCCAAAATAAATTATTGCTGCAGTGCCAGCCAATTATTCAATTTGATAAAACAAATTCTGATATCAGACAGTATATCTTTCAACATGCAGCAGTTTAAATATTTCTGAAGTTTTGTACCTTTGTTTGATAGCAGCCTTTTTGCTTGGTATTCGTTTCACTACAGATTTCGTATTTTTTTCTAGATCCTGAAAAAGTAAAGGAAATAAAAACTGGCAGGGTTGACTAAAATATAGCACGCACTCATACTGCCTCTCACAAGACATTGGAACCCATTCATGTGCAAGCTGTCCTTATAATCTAAGCTAATCCTATGCCTCACGATATGGCCAACGAATAGGAACACAATGTTTTGACTGCATACTGCTTTGTCTTCGTTAGGCCAGATAACAACAAGTTGTTGAGTGTTCTTTTGTTTTTGAAGTTCGGGTAGGGAGGAAAGTTTTTTTTGAATTTGTTCACAATACTAGGCATCCTTCTATGATATCAGTGCCAAAACTCTTAAAAGCCAACGAAAAACGTCGCAATGCACATGCGCTGCTTAACAGCGCCAACATTTGAATGTAAAAAGATTTTTAATGATTTTTGTTAAAAATAAAAAATAAATAAGAAAATCATGTCGGGCGTGTTTTGTAGGGTCGGGCGGGGACGCTCAACAACTTTTTTTTAAATCTGGCCTTAGGCGATGATGTAGAACAGTCATCGTCCTGCTATACCAGTATGCGTTTATGGTGATCGGTCAAGCACTAGTCATGCTGCTAAAAGTTGGTTCACCAGACTATGATTCTTGGTGTGACATGTGGCGCAAGACAGGATACATGGCATCTAATAACCACTTAGGGTTAGATTAACGCCTTTGTTTCTCTCATGTTTCTAGGGTGGAGTTGGATCTGGATCACCTGATGAAGACTAGCAGTACGCAGCTAAAACATGTTCCCATTCATCGTGAGACACAGGATAAGTTATGGTTTATCACCACCACGAATAACCTTTACTATTACATTGAGCTATATGCTTGTTAGTTCATCAAGTGTTGTTTAGTTTTCTACACTGTTGTCTATCTCTCTGTGCTGTAACTTTTGTTCGACATTAACCGTTTCAATACCATTGGCAACTAAAGTCGACACAAAGAATAGGCATGGATACCAGTCAATGGTGCTTGCTTTGTACTGGTTCCCACTACCCTTATTCATTAAACAATTTTGGCAGGGAAATGGTAAAAGCTAGTCAAATTAATCTCTGAGACTCACCAGCAACAAAGCCAACCAGTTGGCAGAAACTTTCCTCGTACTTCCCTCATCTTTCGGCACCTTTTGGCCTTGACTCGATTCAGCAGCAGCTTCCTTTGCCTTTTCGTCCTGTGCAGATCCCGACTGATGTACCTTTTGGTCCTTTTCTTCACCATTTTGAAAAACCCTTGCCTTTTTCCTGCTCTTAACCTTCGCTCCTTTCATATCGACATTCTCATCGGCATTTTTCCTTTTCAAACTCACTGATGACTTGACGGTCACTTGGTCTCCTCTCTTAGAAAGCAAAGTGCTTCTGCCATCGGGCACTTTTCCTATTTTGCTTTTGGTCGACTTCGCAGTCGTCACTTTCTTTGTCTTATCGTCTAAAGTTGCTGGAATCTGAACATCCCCAGTTAAATGCATCCTCTTCTGTAATCGTCTTGTCTTTTTCTGTCGTTTCTTTTTCAGATGAAGAGCTTTTTTCTTGCTAATTCTCACCCTCTGTCTATTAGCCATAATAGCGCTTACCGGTTTCTTAGTTTTCTCATCCACGCTTTTCTGTTTTTCAGAATCTTTTCTTCCTCCAAGTTTGTTTGAATACCACCACATCGTTTTATTACCTTTCTCGGACTTTTCTGTCTGAGTTTTATTGGTTTGCTTAGGTGAATTACTGGAACTGTTTTGTTTTAGTTTTCGTTGCTCAGCAAGGCTAGATGATGCTGCAATCTTTTTGGAACGTTGGGGTGTTGCATCTTTATTTTTAGGACTTATTGTTGCACTTTTCTTTTTAGGGTTGACCATTGCACCTTTCTTGAAAGAAAAATGTCTTGATGAAATTCTTTGAGATTTTACAGTTGTACCCGATGCTTTTTGCTTCTCCATTTTACTCCACCTATAAGCCCCTTAAAATTAAAATAAAAAACAAACCAAAAAAGTTATTGGAATTGTGAACATCGGAGTAACTATAGAATACCCCGCCACCACCAGTCCAGTTCCCTTTCTAAAAATACCTCTTGTCTTGTACCCAGCCTTCACATCACACTAACAGTGATGCCAATTGCAGTGCCAGTGATACCAGACCAGTCCTTAAATAGCAAGTGGCGGGGTATTTTATAGTTAAAGCAGTACATTATTTTGGGGGAAATGAATGGCAGTAACTATAGAATTCCCCGCCACCACGTTCCTTTTCTTAAAAGTTTCTTATTCCTTGTACGTCAGACGTCACTTCACAATGATTCTAGGCCTAATTACAAGAGTACCGCACTAGTCACCAAATAAGGAGTGGCGGGGTATTCTATAAGCAAGCCAATGAATGGAGTAACTATGAATGAAGGGTAACCGGCGGTTAGCACCCGACATTTTTGCAAAACTTTATATAAATTTGCCTGGCTAAAGTTTAAAACTAGAGCCAAGAGGTAGGCCTAGAGCCCTCAGTTGGTAATTTTTTGTCCATGCAGTAGGCCAACGCACTGACTGTACTCGAAATCGAGACAGGGTTTCTGTTCTAATTATTGTTTTCGAATAATACAAAGGGCAAATAATTGTGCAATTGTTCTCTATGGTACCTTCATAACGTGTACATTTTAGAGTCCTAGTTAAACGATTTAAGAAAGTATTTTTATTCTCAAAATCTTACCACAAAAATTCAATTCACAACACTCGACAGTCAACACGTGAGGTTTGGTTTTGACGCTTTGGCTATTTTATTATGGAACGCCGAACGGGAAAAGTAAATTTGACCTTTATGGTCGAGTTGAATGGTTGAATGGTTTATTTATCTCTGCAACCCTAGAGGGGTATGAGAGCCAGTAAAACGTACATGACAATAGGTACATTAATTATTAGGAAAACAAAAATATAAACAAGTAAACGAAATGATAATAAGTACGTTAATTAACGGTGCTGCAGTCGGCGCGGGCCGACCTGTTCTCCGTGGTTGGTAGATAGAGGACGCTCTTCTGAGATGATGGTCATGGTCGGTCAGAGCTATAGCCGGGTTCTATCATCTAAGGCGACAACATAAATTTATATTACATGACCTGTATAAATACTGATGCGCGATTGGCCATCGCTACAAGGACAAGAAGCGTTATATTTTCCAACATGACGTAAATTACGTCATACCTCTGAATATAACGCCGTTATATCCAGAGGTATGACGTAATTTACGTAATACCTGAAGCTCACTCTACAAGTTCAATGCACTACACAAAATATAATACACGCGCATTGCATTAGTGAGTCGGCACATTAAACCTTTATTTTTTCTAATTATCTTGCTTGTCATCATAACAGATTATTTGACTTTTTCCTTCGGGAACAATATAAAATTTCATTTCCCTCGGGGAGTTTTTGTCTCGGTTTTGTACGCGCTTCGGAAAAATATAATATCCCTCGACAAAAATATAACTCCCCTCGAGGATCTCAAATGTTATTGCCCCTTTAAGCTACGTTCACACTACGAGAAAAAAACCGGGCCGGATCTGGCCTCCGGTCCGGCAGAAAATGGATACACTAGTATAAAAAGATAAAGGCGTTCACAGCGATCGGGGGCCGGGTTTGTATCGCGGCACGGCCCCATCGCAATGGATCAGAAAGCCATTGCAGCTGGCCGGACCGTGGATTGAACCGGACGACAATGGACCAATCAGCAATTAGCATGGTTGACCTTGCTAGCTGTAGTTACGTAAAAGTTTAACATTTAAATAGCGATGTTGGCGGTAAACGCGCTGCCAGACGACGAAGTAATTGAAAGACTAACCGTAGAGGTGGAAAAAAATGAAACATTGTACGACATGTCTTGCAAGGACTATAAAAACACAAAATGGAAATAATGACATCTGGGATGAAATTGCAATGAAAGTTGGGATTAAATCTGGTAAGTTGAATCATAATAATTAATCAGTGGAGCTTAGCCCTCGTCGGACTGTACTCGTAGTACTCGTAGACTGAATACTCAGAGTGACTGCGTGACTACGCGTGTAGCTAGAGGGCCAGGGCCTTGTATAATGTATTTTGTAATACTATTACTACTATCAACTACTATACTCCTACTCGACTCTAGTGCTAGTCCTCTATACTGTGGCAGTAGTAGTACTAGTACTATACATCATACATGTCGCTTGGAAAGAGGCCCTTTCTTCTATCGCCACTCTGTCTAGTACTAGTACTAATAGTACTAGCACTAGTACGGCCTTAGGCCGGGCGCCGTTGCAATTTATCGGTCAACGGCGTTGAACCTAGAAGCTAACCAAGTGTTTTCACCTGCCACGTGTAGATTTTAGTGTGCAAAATACATTGCCGTGAGTTGGCACTCGCAAAACGTGCCAGTTAGACTGAATTCTGAGCGGGCAAACTGCACTGAAATATAGCCCAAAACGCGCGGCTTCTCCCGGTCCCATAGACTTCCGTACTTCTGGTACTGGACCGGTGCCGCGCAGGTTCTAGGTGGGTACTGAATGGCAGTCTCTTTCAGTATTATAAGTAAAACATTTGGTATTTTGTCTTTCGTAAAACTGACTTTCAAAAAAAAGTAAGTAAGATCTCTATAAATATTTTAAATATACAGGTAGTTAACATTTTAAACCTTAAGGGCGTAATTTGCGCTTGCGTGAAGCTGTATCGTATATCGGGTATACTGGTCTATTCAGTAAGAATTTGATTTGTTCCCATTTCATTTCGTAAATTTTCTCCAATGACTGTCTTTAAAAAGGTTTTTTTATGCTACATTGGGCGAATAAAAGTGTACGATTGATGAAATGTGGATGGAATGTACATTATATCTGTCCCCGAAAATCGCTACCCAAAACTGGTCAGTGTCCGAAAACGGAGCTGATAAATGCCTCCTCTTCAAGGGTTGAATATTAAACAAATCAATTAGGCCCTAAATGATGAACTGTGATCCCAGAAAGGCTCTCATATAATGCATTGGGGGCTGAATGTATTATCTACACAGTGGATAGGACAGCCGAGTTTGTTAGAATTATCTGCATGACCTATACTATCAATGTTTTTACCAAGTTTGCATTCTTCTAATTTCGAGGATCCCGTTGGTAATTGTTTATCCTAGGGTCGCTTCCCGGCGGGGCTCTCTTAAGAGACAAGAATATTGCAAAATTACTGTGGGTACTCATCTGATCTAGTATATTTTATCGAAGAGCCCCAGCCCTGAAGTACTGACAAACCCATGATACAACAAAAGTTAATAATTATGTCTTCGATTATTAAAATATTATATGTATTTGTGTCAACATTCACAAGCGAGCGTGTGATAACAAAGTTTGCAGCACTAACTGGCATTTTCACAGCATAATGACAATTAGCAGAGGCAGAGGGATTGAAATTGTATGTATTTTAATCATAAAAACAAGCGGGCATGAATTCTCATTCAGTGGTCGAGAGCAATCATCTGGACAAAAGAATGCAAGCAATTTTGTTTTTATTCAGACAAGGTTTGAATAGATGCATTTTCATTTTAGTCCTCCAGTGCAGCAAGACAGTGAATTCTAGCTCGGATGCAGGCGATAGGTAGATGGTAAAAACCCAAGTTCTATTTAAAGTTCAATCAAGGTTATGAGGCCACGTGAACAAACGTTCTGTTTCCGATTACAGAATTGTTTTCCCCAAACGACATATCCATTGCATTTGGTATTCGCGCTCTGATTGGTTCAGCTATATTATAAATAGTTTTATATTCGCACGTGGTTTTTGTTGATATTATTTTGGAGTATTACTGTCGGATCGTGTGGGTCCTTGGGGAAGGAACCTTAATGTGCATTGATGGGTGCTGTTGGTCCTTAGACAAGGCACTTTAATGTAGACTTGATGGGTGCTGTGGGCCCTTGGGCAAGTCACTTTACTTCGCAAAATCATATCTTAGTATAGATAAGTTACAATTCAGTTTGAAAATAAAAGTTTGTGATAAATTTACACCAAATTACAGGAGAAGGGGTTAATAAAAAGGCCTCAAACTAGTATGTTCATGTACCCATACGCATCGATATGTGCTATTTTTGCTATGTGTCTTTTTTTGTTCCGCGCAGCCTTGATGAATTGTAAGTGATGCTGACGTCAGACTGACAACCAATCAGAGCGCGAATAGCAAGTGCAATGGATATGTCTTTTAGGAACAAAAACTCGTCCCCCGGCCCCTTTAACAGATATAGACTAGAAACCTCCCTCTAAAAATTGTATTGGCTTCCCCCCGAAAATATACTTTAAATTATGCAGATTATGGCAATTTTCTGGCATAATGAAATGTTCTTTCCAAAGTAACATTTCACCCCCTCTCTCCTCTCATTCTTCAAAAGGGTAAAAGCATTCGGAAACAAATTATTATTCTACTTTGGCCTCATGAGATACACACAATTCCAGTGAATCGAAGAAGCAAAACCTGACGCGGTGTAAATTAATTTGACGTTAGTTTGTTCAAATCTATGGAGGCCTTATCCTGAGTTCGTAGGAATTACATTATTATAATTTTTAGACATCATCGTCACTATCGTAATCCTCATGAGGTTTATCGCAAATACAAACCGCAAAGGATCTTGGGATTACAATTGGAGCAACTGCGCCATCACACGGCAGGGGGAAAAGTTTCCTACATGCGCGCCCTAACCCTGGGAGCTAGAGACGCTCTTTATAGTAATATCAACTGTACGAGATACAACTTTCCTACGGGCGCGTCCTAACCCTCCCAGAGACGCTCTTTAGTAATATCAACTGTACGAGATACAACTTTCCTACAGGCGCGCCCCAACCCTCCC
>JAVCKS010000626.1:9461-20488 GCA_032273685.1 Pteraster tesselatus | reverse complement strand
CGCCGAAGATTAAGCGCCAAATATTACAAGCTGAATAGTAGGCGCCGAATATTACGTGACTGAGATTACACGCCGAATATTAAGCGACGAATATTACAGAGCGAATATTACTTACCGACTACTACACGCCGAATACTAAAGTGATATTGTCATTTTTCCCGGTTTTTTAAGCTGGTTTCTCTGTATTTGTATCCCTAAAAATTAGACGTTTCACCTCGTGTTTGTAGCAAACAAACACTTATGTCTAGTTTCTTTTGAATTTAGCAAAACTGTACTAATACAGAAAATTGCTGAATGGGGGCGCTTCCCATTTTTTTATATTTGACATTAAGGGCTAGTTATCTAGTATAGTCGAATTTGTCTACGTGCTGTTTCACAAAATAGGCCTCATCTCAGAAATTTGGGAAGGAGAACTCTATTTAGTACATTCAGCAGCGCATTTATGGTGGCCATTAATATTCAATAGTGGACGTTCTTTCCACTGTGAAAAACGACCTAAATTATTTTTGGCAAACGTCCAAATATTAAACAATCATCACAAAGACTCCCAATTTGCATATATGATTAACTTTTATTAATACTAAATATATGGTGGGCCTACAGTGACAAATGACAGACTTGAACACCCATCAAGGCTCTAAAGTACACAAATAATAATAATACTGTACGATTTACAGTAACTTACTGGCTGCTAGAGCAGCCTGTACAATACTGTAATTAAATAGTCATAAGAAGAATTTACTGTAATTTGGCACAGTGGGCTTTATATTACTGTAAAAATACAGTGTTAACTTGGGAATATAGTATACCGTACCCCAATACAGTAACATACAGTAAAAGGTCAGACAGTATAATAACTGTACAACAACGTACGAAATTATGAAAATCCATTTTCTGGCGTATCGCTGAATGCAAAGTTTCTTTTTTTTCTCCAAAATCATCCCGCCCGCGGTTGTCTGGCGAGAAGTTTATACATGTTTGACGTACACACACACACGGACGTGATCGACTACAGTAAAATATAAATCCTGTCCTACGGGAGTTTTATCAGTTAAAGCTTACACCTGCCATGTCATCAGCGATGCATAATCCTATTTCTATTTACAAAATGTATAAAAAAAAATATTGAACTTTGCACGCGCAGTTTATAGGCGAACACAATTATTCTTAGGATATTTCGCTTCAATAACATTTCTTACTTGTTGTCCTTTTTTTGCGGAGGAAATATCTAAACCATACTGATTTACTTTAAATTAAGGCCATTTAACATTATGACATACAGCATTAGAGGTTTTAAAAATTGTAAATACTAATAATTATATCATTTGATATTATAGGCTTGTATCAATAAATACGTTTTGCTTCCCGCTGACTCTCCACATCATCAGGGTACACTCTAGTTCTACATATATTGACAAAGATATTGACAAAGATATTGACAAAGATATTGACAAAGATATTGACAAAGATATTTACATGATATTAACCTATAGGTATAACTCTGCTAAACATACAGGAGTTGTTTGGTTCTCTTCCAGAAAGTCAGAAAGCTTCCTTTGATCCGGAATTGATTGAATATAGTAATACAGATTAAGCCCGGCGAGCATCTATTACGAATTGTGAACCACAGTTCGAAAAGAAGATTTAGACTGATCTACTCTCGTGTTTGTTTCTCTAGGGTTGCCTTTGCCTGAATGAGATAATGGGTTTTTGTGATTTTAACCCGAAGCAAATCAATGGTGCGCGCGTGAGGCCACTATAAGTTCGATCCCTGCTGGTTATCTATAGGTAGTTTGAATCTGGTTTCTGGCTGTGAACACTCTAAGCATTTACAGGGACTCTGGAGCAAAGAGGTATTTGATTGATCTCCAAATTACAGATAAATTGTGTTTTTAACTTTTAAAAGGTTCTGCGAGAGGGCTATCTGAATATAGGCTATTATCCCTTTGGAAAGGTGAACCATACTAATTATTGAAAAGGCGGTAAACTTGAAAATGTTATATAGGAAATCGATTCATATGCCGCGTGGATGACTGACACAAGCAAAAGCCGAAATCGAATTCACTCTTATTTCAGTAGTAGGCCCTAACTTGGCGAAATTCGACCTTTGACCTTTATGATTTGTTTTGGGATTTTGCAGGTCTACGAAAATAAAATGAGCTACTTGGGGTGGGGGGGATTCAACGAAATTTACAGACGATATATGACACTATTATACATTCTAAGAAAATAACCATAGCCCGTTACTTGTGTGTTTGACACAGAGCTATTTCTCTGTTCGCTCAGCGGCCTACAGATCATGAACATTCTTCCTCATCAATTATACGCATAGGCCTAATCCAGAAGAAAATCAAAATTTTCTCGCCACATTTTACCTGTGTCCTACCGTCTTTCACCAAAGGCATTTCACGTTTCGGAATATCGATAAGTCTTTACAACAAAGCGTGTCGAGGATCCGTGGCTGATGTGGAGGCTAAGCTTGCGGGCTTCTTGCTCCGGTGTATGTCTGATTGATCGTTTTAGTCATAACTCTGTCGAAACTCTTGATTCCCGGGCCAGCTTGGGAATCGAGATTAGCGGCAGGTTTTTTGGGGGATCGTGTCATCAAGAAACCAAAGGCGATTGAGACAGAGGATCTGTGTGTGTAACTTCTGCGTCTTTAGAATGAATACACACTTTCTTTTACAGTAAAACTTTCACTTAATGTATACGGTACCGATATTGTAACTTAAATATTGTATTGCTGTTAGTTGAATGTCGATAGCGCTTTGATATGCATGTAATTCTATAGTGCGCCATAAGAAGAAGAAAAGCAATATACAGAATCTGATATCCCCGGATGAGCACTAAACGAAATTTTTAGTTTTCTTTACAATTTTCAATGATAAATGCTTTTAGACAAATTATTTCCTAAGCGGTATGGGACCATCAGGCTTAAGGCGCGTACATCAGGTTCCTGTATACGTTTACGTCAAGCGAGTTTAGGCCTATCAAGTGTAAATAACACTATGTATTGAGGGAACAAATACGAGATGTTCCGCTCGAACTCCGGAGGGGGATGACAAAAAATACAGAATGCTTGAGGCTATAGTTATCTCTCCAAATGGCTTTGATGTGATATTCACCGTATCTTTGGATAAAACTGGATAAAACCGGTGCTAGCATCAAACCCTGTGTTTGAAATGTTGTAATTATATAAGAGCACTTAGAGCAGCTGATTTGTACCTGAAGATTCATTCCAAAATAATAAAAATAATATTGGGAGAAACGAGAATCATGTTTGGTATAAGATCGGCAATTCCACCCGAAGAGGATAATAATTTATATAGATAGAATTAATGAAGTCACGTGTCCTGGATAACTATATCAGGCTAATGCGGTACATCCTTTTATAGAGATGAAAAGGTAGGAACGTGAGACCCAGGTTTTCGAAATACAGGAAGTTTGTAATGTTGATGTGATAGCAAAAAGTAAACATTAAAACTGCTTTAATAGTAATCAGTTCGGGCCCGAAGACTTATCCAATACAGGGGAAATGTTAATGCAATTTCAACAGGCCTACAGTCTGTACCAATTTGTTACAATTTCCTATAGTTGGTTTCAGAAATCAAGTAGCACGCCAATCGAAGATATTTTGTTACAATGTATGAAATGGACCCACTAAACTTTGCGGAAAAATTCTCTCTTTTCGTCTCGGCTGATTCAACGCCCATATGCCTGAAATGAATATGTCTTCGGGCAGATTTATTATTACCTCACAACCAGTTGCTGATGTGAAAATTTATCCTAATATTACAATAGCTTATGTTGGCTATTATAGCGTATACGCCATCTCCGTGTCCACATGGGAAATAAAGGTTTTATTGATGTAAGTATTGAGTTCTCACCGCGCAATGGCGCAATTGCGCAATTTGGTTAGCTCTAGAATTCCTTAGGGCTGTTTTACTTGCCTCAGCAGTCTGCTAGTTCCGGGCCTTTATTCGGCGGCTTTATCAAATAGCACAGAATGCACCTGCCATCCAACCGTGAAATTGAACCAAGCAAAAGTGCCTTCATCATTTATGATATGCGCGAATTTCGATTTTGTACATTGCAAAGTTTTAAATATACACGCTATGTTGTAAGCAGGGATATTGTATGTCATAATTATTCGTGTATCGTTGACTTGGTGTTCTATTTATAGTGTTTTGTAGATGGAAACGGCAAGCGGCTGCTTTCATTTTGTGTAATTATCCAATATCAGACGTTGGTCTCTCACCGAGTATACCAACAGTATACCGTGAACGTTGTCCGACAAGAGACAACACGTCAATAGTCAACTCAGCCACGGATTCAAACCCGTGGAATTAAAACAAATCATTGACGTAAAATACGAAGATATAGTTCTGTTGTTATAGGACTAAGCTCATCAGAAGTCAATTTAAGGTTTTGTGTGATAGTTCGTGATCCCTTTAGGAGTCTTGTAGAACGACTACGAACAAAAGCAAGGAATACCGGTAGTTGCATATAGCACGCGTTACAGTTAGTCTTGTAACCAGTGGTGATTCGAATCATATCTTTAAAAAAAAAAAATTGCTAGGATCAAAACGTCAGACCGTTATAATTAATACTCTAGGTCATCACAGCAAGTACGGCAAGCAGTGTGCAGCAGTTCTATTTTCTATAACTCAAATTTAAATAGTGACACAATTTATGACCCGATTCGGTTACTCGATTCTGTGAGATTCGCTAATTACTTTTTTTTTTAAATGACTAGAGTAGCAAGCTTCAATAGGAATTAGAAATGACATGGTGGTATACTGTCGATTACTTCACTCGGATTTTAATGACCCGTCTAGGAGTAACTCTGCTACAAAACTGTCAACTGCCCCGCAATCAGATATAATTCACCACAAACATTAGACGAAATTGTCTGATTCCAGCCAATGAACCACTGGAGGTCAATGGACAAGGCGACTCAGTGATCTCCATAAGACAACTCAATGACTGATGTCAGCAGGTGCCATAGTAAAAAAAACCCAAGTGGGCCTCTATGTCGACTTCAAGAATGTGTTCATGCCACAAAGCCAGTACATTTAGTATGTTATATTATAGAGAGAGTGGTGTAAACTCATTATGAAACTCCGTGTGGGACGCGGTATACTCGACGGACAGGGTACGAATAAGGTTGACCAATTGCACAACACGAATAGATTTAAGATGATAAGTATGACACGGAAACGCCCGTCCACGGATTCTTGTTTCTTGTCAAATAACTTTCGTCAAAATATCCCGTAGGTCTCATTATCAATTGACGGGGTTTAAAAACATATTGTTTCCATCATCTCGGGAAGCTAATCGTTTAGCCAACCAACTGTTAAACAGAAGAAAACTACAAGAAGAAAACACTCCCCGAAAGTGCGTCTGCATATCGGCCATTCGAGTACTAGGTTTCCACTAATTTCGGGTTACATGCGTGCGCGCGTAGACGATCGTGACATCTACTGCCGAACATATTTGCACTGTTCGCGCCACGTTTAATCCCGCGCATGTAACTGCAATTAAAAAGGGCGATAATACTAGCACAATCCGTCTTTTTTTATAGCGTTGGACTTTTATTACCCCCTCCCCTTCCCCTTCCCCTTCCCTTCCCCTTTTCTTCCCCGTCCTCGTGCGCTGTGTGTCTCCGGCTCCTAGTTACCAACCTGGACTATTTACCCAAGTTAGAATTAGATGAGACGGATGGCACGTAGCCACGTTGACTTTCAACAAAGATTTATTTACAATCGCTCGTGTGACTTTCTGATGCTTCCACGGGTCACTGGTGAGCTTCATACACTATGCACTGTTTGCAGTAGACAGAATATAAATCAATCACGTACGAATCAAATTTTCTTCATGAATTTTATCATAAATTACATACGTCTGTGTCATTGCCTTACCCTATATATCGTGTCTTCCCTTAAGGTGCGGTTTTTTAGAGTACGAGTCTTTTAGAGCACCATACCTCGAGGGGATAGGTCTGTGTCGTGACCGAGAGGAGTTACAATTTTAGAATTAGGACGCAGAACCCCAGAAGTAATCTTTGGTAAAACTACGAGATTAGGTAGGGAATTCCTGGGTTCCGGAGGCAGAGGGCGAAAAAAGGTATCGTGTAGTAAACGTCATATTATTCTAAAATGAAAAATTGGCCGCAATTCGGCAAATTAATGTTTTAATTGGAACAGTTCAATCATCCATAGTTTGTCGAGTAAATATTTGACTCCAGTAAGTCTAGCTGTTTCGACGTGTAAATTCATCAAAATACATGTACATTTAAAACTGAGAGTTGAACATTTTACTGTTATTTAAACTAATGGCAATCCACGGTCATTTCACCTATTTCCTCCCGCCGGTCGGAAACTGATTACGCGGCGGGAAGTTCCATCATGCGCCTTTAAGTCAACACAGACAGTTTAAATTTGCGTTCCTAATCAATATGCCTTACTAAAAGCTCGCGTTATTAAAAGTACCGTCTACTATTAAAACATGCCATTTGCAGAATGGATGGCAACGTATTTGCACTCTATAGGATCATCTCCTTTAAGGTGACAGGGTTATATTTCAATAATAGGAAAGTAAGATTTGGTCTTGTGTAGCCGTTACCTGTTATGGAACCCTAGAGAAATCTCACGGCGCTCAGTACTCTCTCTACATGAACGGGCACAGAGTTTCTTTCTCTTTGTAAGAAGTCGCAGTAATTACACTGTGGTCGTGTTCTTTCCACTAGAAATGTTTGTGTGATCGTCACGGGTTATATACCCAGAGGCGTCTGTAGGTGAACTTGCCGCCTGGATTCTCCTCGGACTAGAAGTCACTAATTGCAATGAGAACCACGTTACCGAGTCCAGCTACTGTACATACGGAACCATTCTGTCTGCGTCTTGTATACGAATAAATTGCACAGTTTCCCCTGAATCAAAAGCTATTTGACAGGAGATTGTCTAGTCAAACTAACACGGAACTAGCGCAGTTCTGTGTTTGTGTTTGTATAATTTTTATAGACGTTTATTAGAATTCCGTGAACGAACAGCATAGCGCTTCTCCAGAACGGCAAGACTTTAGCCCGTGTCACCAAATCAACAATTATTCGGAATTGGTTCCATGAGGCTGTGTGCTCTTGAGGATTCGGTTTCGCCTACTCCATACTTTGATTCACGGATTTGAAGTGTAAATGTTGTACATAATATGAACTTTTATAAATTTGTGTTTGCCAAAACTGTAATATTTTAATTGGGGGCGCAGGCCTATTAATTTATGTGCGTGTTCATGTTATGTCTTAACAATGTACCATATTTATATAGTGGCGAATAAACCAGTTTTAAGAAAACACTGCCTATAAAACAAAATTAGCCATGGGTTTATACGGCGAGTATACGGCGAGTTGATCCCATCCATATCACAAAGTTAGGTACCGGTACCTATCAAACATAAAACATGCATAAACACAGGACTTATACACAGGATACGTGATAAAACATATATACGTCGTTTGGCAGCGTTTTACTATATGGTTATTGTCATTCAAAGCAGACGTTTTCCTGATAGCTACAGATAAAGAAAGTGATTGGCCGCAACACCCTTAAGTGTTCACACGTAAAATATGTTATCCATTCGATAGAACCAAGGGAGATGGCACAGTGTTAACGTCAGGTGTTACGTGCGCTATTATACTCGATCTAGAGTGTGTTCAGTCAGTCCTTAAATTGGATTCAAGAGAAATACCATCATTATGTTATGAGATTGTGCTGTCACACATAAAAGCTTTCCAAGTGAAAGAGAGGTAGTTTGCAAAATGGTATCGTTAACGCCTCACAGATGGCCTTTGAAAAAACAACGCAGCAAGATCGCGTGTTTCGCCACGGAAGGCCGGCTATTCGTATGCACACAAATACATAACAGCAGAAAATGTTTACGAGTAAAAGTGTTTGCTATCGTCGTTTCAACTATACAGAGTTGGTGAAATTGAACGTTCACCGATCGGTAAGTAGGTCCAATGTAGTACCAACTTCAGCACACATAATGCTTACATGAGAGTACACGTTTTTATTGTTGTTCCTGGAAAGGATACGGCGACACGCTCGAAACTCGGTGTCAGTTCTAAAGTACTAAACTCCAGTACATTATATAGGCTTAAACATGAAGATACAGTTTCCGTTATTACAACAATTCAGTTCCAGATTCAGTACTAAATTCAGCGTTGCAATCAAGGCGTATATAGTCTTACCAGATATTACATGCTTTCGTTGCGAAGACACTGTCGTAAGTAAATCTGTACCAAATTCCGCAGCACCTGCAGGCTACTTTAAGTACAACAACTCACCATCACTAAATGTGTTTCACGCGGTGCACAAGCACTTTACACACTTGGAACATACTCCCAGGCTAAAGGGACATTTGTCAAATCGACAAAACTAACAGTATCGACATTATGATGATGAATTGAGGTTATTAATTAAAACAAGACAAATTATGCACGGCTATAATGTTCCATATCACCGTTATAAAAATACGCGGTGACATCGCCCGGGTGATCGTATTGATCCGAGTGGTTTGGTATAGTACCGCATCGCCGCGGCCGGCGGACATGCATTATATATCGATGGGATCTGTCTCAGCACATACTTCATCATACTGAAGCTTTTCGGTGTCATATTTCCAATATTAATGTAGATTTTCAACACGAACACCAAAAAAGCCACACATACGGCAGATTACGACGTCAAGGGAATGAAGGAATACGTGTTACCAACATGAGTGGTGCTTCTAGTTCCATATTGCTTGTCCGAATGCATGCTGTACCACAATCGATATCATTAGGAATATTATACGAAATATGTATTATTGCATGTCCTCCCGAGAGCAGGTGAAAATATTACAAAGGCCTTTTTTTTGCAAGATAGAACAAGGAGGGACTTCAGTAGACCGAACGAGACTTGACCATGGCCGAGTTAATGAATTTCCGGAGTCCCCCCTCCCCCCCAAACACTGCCACCAATTCTGCCCTTTAAAAATATGGTCAAAATATTAGCGTGCGTGGTGCATCACGATTGTTGCATATCCACCCCACAGGTGAACGGAAGATGGAAATTGATTGGATTCGATGCAGGGATTCTTAGGATAGGACGCGTTATAATGGTTGGCGTTTGTGGGGGAGCTTATACCCCATGAAGAGATCTTTCACATTAATATTATTATCGTGCAATATAATATTATTTTAGTTTAGTTAACTGAAACGATTATAATTTGCGCGCGTTGATGATTTTCGATTTCCTTCAATTTGATTGATCTATGTAAGTAAAAACTTAGATTGCTGATGCGACTGTTATTATGTGTTTTTGTCTGGGCGGCCATTTTGTTTTCGTACATGACTTAGAGGGACACCACCTTGCGCGATAGCCAATAGGAAGCGCTCTATAGGTAAACACTTATCACGTGGTCTATTTAGGGTTAAGGTTAGAGTTAGGGTTAGCGTTAGGGTAAGGGTTAGGCTAAGTACGTAATAATTGCAATAATATTATATTTTTATTAGATAATCTGCCAAAAAGGTGTAGTGTTGCCAAGTCTTGTAGACCCCCAATATGTACGAAAGAATACGTAGTCCAGGCGGTATTAAGTCCAAACGTGTGAGCCACGTTATTATTCCAATGGCATCCCGTAAATGTCAGGTGTATCGTCCAGGAGTCCTCTCCCCACGGGCTATCCGTGTTTTGTAAATCAAAGCGGTGCTAGGTGCCTACACGGCCGGCCGGTTGCCGTCAGCCTATACGTATATATACATACACCTGGTACCCATGCACACCATGCACGTATCCACATCCCCCCCTACCCCTGGTTTCTTCTTGAGCTGGCTCTTCCACCGTGGCGGTCTGTGAGCGGCATCAATGATACCCCTACCCTGGATCATGTTTAATTTGACGGTACCGATCGTATGACGTCGTCGTGTAGTCGTCGTCGTCGTCTCCGCATCTCGACTTTCTGTCGATAACAGACCAGCGATCCAGCTGGATATCCTTCATGCGCCCATCAAGCAGGCAATTTCCATTAATGCATTTCTTTCCCTGGGTGACCCGGTTTTTTCCTTCTTTCCTTGTGATCTTTTTAACCACGCATGCACCGCTGGACCGTCGCAGTTAATTTGTGCAATCTAGCGTTGAGGTTTTTCCTTCACAGAATTAGCGTGTATGTGTGTGTCATCTATATAGTCCAGTATGTTGTCGTTTATTCTCGTTAAATTCATAGCAGCAAGTTTGCTTCTTGTAGACTGCCCCACAATATGGCCCCTAATCGAGGGGTGGGGGTCTATATTGGGATAAAGAAAACTACAGAGATGCACGTTGATAATAATAACTATAGCATATATTATTAACGTTTGTGACATCATTATTTGCATCATGCAGACGAATACGCAGGCAGCCTTTCCAAATGCTTCGCAAACTTCATGAAACAACTCGATCCTTTATACCGAAAGGTCGTTCCCAACAATATTATTACAATTAGGAAGAAAAACTGACCGGCCCGGCTCGTTTGTCAACTCTGATCTTCCGTCCATTACCCAGCGGGAACTCTAAACAAATAATTCCATCCATTAATGAACGGCGAAAAACAAACGTAGATTGTTGATCAACGTGGACTCTGCACGATGTCACGAATAGGCCTCCCTCGTGGTTCACCCTGCCATTCTACGGTACCAAAGATATCGAGAGTGCCCTTCGGGAACTGGGAGTGTTTGTTCTCGTATACCGTCAAATATTATACGTAGATATGGACATGATTGTATATAGATATATAGATATGCAGATTATACAGATTTAGAAATACATATCTAGATGTTCTGATAAAGATATATATATACTGATGTAAATACAGATATATGGACACTGTTTAATATGAGGTGCAGAGGCGGGTTTGGGGCGGTTGAGGGTATGGATTTAGGTGGTGCTGCCGTGTACCGCAGCACCACCTACATTTGTTATGAGTCTTTAAAACTGTAATGTAAATGTACATTA
>JAVCKS010000616.1:0-10550 GCA_032273685.1 Pteraster tesselatus | reverse complement strand
GTGCTTTCCAACAGTACCGTGTGGTTCCCAACATTATCATGTGCTTTCCAACAGTACCGTGTGGTTCCCATCATTACCGTGTGGTTCCCAACATTATCATGTGCTTTCTAACAGTACCGTGTAGATCCCAACCATTACCGTGTGGTTCCCATCATTACCATGTACTTCCCAATCATTACCGTGTGGTTCCCATCATTATCGTGTGCTTTCCAACAGTACCGTGTGGTTCCCAATAGTATCGTGTGCTTTCCAACAGTACCGTGTGGTTCCCATCGTTATCGTGTGCTTTTTAACAGTACCGTGTGGTTCCCATCATTATCGTGTGCTTTCCAACAGTACTGTGTGGTTCTCAACATTACCGTATGGTTCCTAATATCACCGTGAGCTCCCGAACATGACCATGCAGTTCCAAATAACTGTGTGATTCCCAACACTACACCCTGTGGTTAATTTATGGCTTTCAAAACCTATACATGTACATAGTCATTGAAATTGGTAAATGCCATGTGAAATAAAGCAAGACGATGTGACCTAGTTCTCTGATAATCACCATTGTATTATTTAAGTGCGCCGTATCAATAGAAAGAACACCATAACATAATGACAAAGTTCGCAATCTTCGTGGCTTTTGCTCCTGTAACAAAAGTAATTTGACCGATTCTTGTATGCTGACGCCCGACGGACCATCGTGTCACTTTGACAGTGAAGACTAAAATTAGGGGAAGCAACACCGAGACGTTTCCCAATCATCCCTGCCTCTAGCCCTGTGTGTCAACATTCTCGCCCCACCAACCACAACCCTTTGATATCGGTAGCCCGCTAGGGGCAGCTGACGGCTTGTGACCCTTGGAATGTTTTCAAGAGGGGTTGGGCGCTTGTCGGCAGGTTTGTGGCCGATAATTGCCGCCAATTGCTCTCGGATCACCCGTTGACAAACTACGATGGGGGCGGGTCACAGTGGGCTCTCGTTTAGCTGTTATTAATATCAGATTACCGTAATTGCCTTGCGCTGCGAGCTTTCGCGAGATCCCTTCGTTTAGTCATGTTTTCATTCCTTCGATGGAGAACAAAAATCATTGTAACCCGCGCGCCTTGAGATGTTGTCTTTGAGCGAGTTGGTTGAATTCACGTTTTGTCGTTTTGCCTGTTGTGCGCGTGTTTGTTGTTGTAAAGCCGGTACACGTATAAGCAAAACCAAGTCGATGAAATGTTGCTCTACCGTGCATTTCCTTGTCTTTAAAGTTGTCGATTTCAGTCTGATTTAACCTTGAGAAATAATTTCAAATAATGTTTAACAATTTTAAATAAATTTTAAATAATTTGGTACGTTTGCCCTTGTTACTAGCTATGGCCTTGTTATGGCATAGACTGGTCAAAAATTTTAAAGGAGCAAGTATGTTTCTCCATATAAATTAACAATACAAATTATGTGATAACTTTCTACTGACAGCGTATATCAGGAGTCTATAGAGTGATGCGAAGTCTGAAGTCGGTCATGCGGAAACTAAGCTCAATACAGCTCAAAATATTTCTTGTCAAAATGAATAATATTAGCTGGGACCAATGGTTCATTTCGAGAGAACGATATTTTTCATATCTGTTTAAAACAAGTGCTGATCCAACATTTAAAAGTATTTCCCAAGGTAAATCGGACTTAAATCGGATAGTACATCTTTAATGCACAAGTTTCAGTCGTCACAAGCTACAACGGCACAGGGGAGTCAGGTGGCGCAGCGGTACTTTTCTCGCCGACACCGCAGGAAGGCCCGGGTTCGAATCCGTGGGCTGATATGTGAATTGTCGGTCCCTGCCTGACTTGGTGGGTTTTCCCACCGTTTTCCTGCCGTTTTTCCTCCTATCATTGAAAACCTTTCTCTCAGGATTACATACCCACTATTCGTGAGCGTAGCCGAATTGTAATAGCCCGAAGCTTCAATTGAAAACACACAAAGAAAAAGACTGCTTCAGTTGGAGCACAGGAAGAACAACGTTGTAATCTATATCTCCTAAAACAATTAGGTCTATTTATACTGTTATTTGTGTGGATGTTGGAAAGCGCGCAGACATTGATAATGGCCGCGGGTTAAAAACTCGTCTTGGCTAAATAGGACGCCCTCATTTGTTTATTGCCCACACTGTATGATTTCCACAAATTGTACATCCCGTGCACGTGTGTGTATGCGCGTGCACGTATGATACACGAACAGATAAATGGCAAGGGGAGGATCGTATCTGACCCGTCCTCTGACCTTAGTTTAACCCTGCCAGAGGTCAATGTATCAGATGCCGAATCTGCCTGAGCTGGACCTAGATAACTTCTAATTACACGTATATATTGCGCATGTTTTAAAGTTTAACATTTTCCAAATATTTTCCAGTAATTATCTCGTTACTGACTAGTAGTGACTGGAATCAAGCTCTTAAAGGACAAGGTTACTCAAATAATCCAAAATTTGTGTTTGTTTAAAACATAATTGTGAATAAATATTTGAAAAAATCTTGTAAAAATACCGCCTAATAACGAAATGCCACACATTAATTAAAAAAGGTCATAATCGAAATGACGACACGGCCCCACAAGTTTCTATGCGACCATTATTGTGCACGCCTCTTTATGAGTAAATAAATTGACGAAATGGAGGAAATAGAGTAGAATGAGGTGTTCACGGACGAAGATAATGTTTACCTTGAACATCAAAGTGAATATATGTTCAGAACATGAAGCAAAAAAGGTCAGGCAACGCCAGGAAAAACAACTGCACACCGAGGTAGATTCCCAATCCCAACTTGACCAAGCCATGCCTGTGGACCCACACGTAAACCATGTACTGTACTTTCATGGCAACACAGAGTTTCACTCTCCGTTGGCAGTGCTGCACAACCCCCACAAGAGCACCAGGATGTATTTTCTGTCCTGTTTAAAGCAGGAGGTACCGGTACGGTAGGTCTACGTGTGGGTCCACAGGCATGGCTTGGTTAAGTTGCGTTTGTGAATCGCAGTTGTTTTTCCTGGCGTAGCCTGACCATTTTTGCTTCAAAGTTCTACCTCCGAGTATAATTGTTCGAACATATCCACTTTGATGTTCAAGGTAAACATCATCTTCGTCCGTGGATACGTCACTCGATTCACTCTATTTCCTCCTTTTGTTAATTTCTTCAGTCATTTTTCAATTAGAATATGCACATGCCATATATAGACGCGTGCACAATAATGGCCGCGGAGAAATTTGTGGAGCCTCGTCGTCATTTCGACCTATGACCTTTTTAATTAATGTGTGGCATTTCGTAATTAGGCGGTATTTTCAAAATATTTTTTCAAATAAATTATTGATTCACAATTATTTTTTTAACAAATACAAATTTTTGATTATTTGAGTAACCTTGTCCTTTAAGAATGAATTGTGTAGGCTTATAGTCGCTACAATAATACAATTCCCCCTTTTTGGGGGTGGGGGGGAGGGGCAGCGTAAATGTCGGATTTATTCGTATTTAAACAAAGTCTACTACACGGCGAACTAAGACAGCAATCGTACAGAACACATCAGAGAAAAGTAGGTGTTTTGTTTATTTGTTCCTATGCCAAACTGGTTGGCGGTTACCTTACGTGGGGGCATATAGGTGTGGGGACCATAATATTGTTATTAGCGCAATCAAACTTGCCGCGGTTCCTTAGACCTCCTCAGACAAGACGCTTTCTTGGGCATAACGCAAATTGCAAATCCTCAGTGTTTCTACCAATTTGCCAGCTAGGGATTTACCTGCGTTGAATTAGCTTTACCAAGGGGGTATACTTTAGTCCTAGGCCTGCATGCCGTGTGTTCTCGAATCTCTCTCTGTACATTACAATTGGTAATTAACCTCAGAAAAGTGTGTGGTTGTTGTAATCGCATGGTGTATCGTACCGTACTTTTCCCAGACAAAAGTAAAACCTGAAGAGGCGTGCATCTGGGACGGAGATGCTTTAGCAAGCATTGCATACGTCGTGGTGCACACAAATCTCGCATGACGACAACATGAATGATGCGGTGGACCTGTACGTGTAGTCTACTAATAATGAGCATCATGAGGTCCGTACATTCCAAAATGGGGTTTCTATAGTCAACTGTATTCACACTTTATCACCACAGGTGCTCTGCAACCAGGACAACGAATGCGAACGTAAGTCATTCTGCCACGGGGGTGAAGGGCACAAGTCGTGCTTGCCGTGCAGACGAACCAGAAGGCGTTGCCAACGAAACGGGATGTGCTGCCATGGCGACGTGTGCCAGACTGGACGATGTGTGCCCAAGTACGATGTAGACGACGCGAAATCTGTACAATCATATGACGAGGAGGAAGAGAGTATTTCGCAGCACACAAGAGATAACATGCGAAAACGTAAGTATTCGTCATCTGTCTGAGACTCGACAGCGTGCGTGTCGCGTTTCAAAATCATTGTTGAGTTGACTCGACGGCGATTTCACACGGTTCGGGTAACAGTCATAAATGGGGACGTTAAGAAGTATACGGTATATTACTCTTTATTGTTTGGGTATCTGCAGTTGTGGTTTAATTACTATAAAAGTCAATATTAAAAAAATATTATTTTTAAAATACAGCAATACGATTTCGTCATAATAATTACTAATGTCACAGAAGACATTATCACAAATGGATACCCTCATTCATGGAATTAATACCTGAATCTATTTTGAAAGAGGGTTCGTTACAAGTTTAGTGAGGTGGGTGGATTTTCGAGACCCAAACCGGTCTATAAAATTGAACCTTACATTGTCGCGTATACACCTGTTTGATCGAACTGTTTGGGTTCCTCAAAAATGTCGATAGGCCTATAACGGTTTTTTTAGGAGCTGCGGTATAAGTACCGTTCGAAAAGTTGTTGTGAAATAAATATTAAATATATTGAAAGATTGCAAAACTCTTCGATTTGGATTCACATATGCCTATAATGTTTTTGCGTTACCCTGCTGTCAGACAAACATGCAGACGGACGGACGGACGGATAACTAAAACACAACGTCATTAGTAGGTTCGCGAAGATAATTAGTTGCCGTTGGTATAGAACGTGACTTGAGTTTTTAACACAATATATTATTTAAAACATCTGATATCTTCTTGTGGAAATAATACTATCATTTGAGATCAAATAATGAAAGTTCCTCCCTGACACGCAGGCCGCGAAGATGAAGAATGCGGAACGAGCGACGAATGTGCCGCCGGCCTTTGTTGTGCGCAGCATTTCTGGACCAGGATCTGCAAGCGAATTCTTGTGGAAGGGGACGTGTGCACCAAGAAACGCGACCGATACACGGACGTCTTCCAGCGGTGCCACTGTGGCGGCACGCTGTCCTGTAAAAGGCACCCCGCTCCGGACGAACGCTACCATACCTGTCAGCACGTCAAAGGTGGAAAACGTATTGGAGTTCAAACAGGCGACGATGGAGAAGACACTGATGGTGGCTCAGTGGAAGCGCACCAGAAGATTAAACCTGTATTTGTGGTTGAACTGGACGAGCAGACGCGACTCGAGTGGGAGAGACAGACATATTTTAACGGCAGTTATGATTATAAAATGTGGAAGGAAACAGCTAGGTACGGTTACAATAATCAGGAGCAATCAATTAGTGACGACGGTGAGGACAACACGAATGGTCAACAAAATGAGGACGAGCAGAACGCAAAGACTGCCGGCGAGGCCAATGGGCGTGTTGGTGGCACGAACAATACGATGCCAAACCCGGAATCGTTCAGGTCGAGATTGGAAACCAACACGGAACGAGGACACACAGATGTTATCGATATTTTATGACCTGGTAAATAAATGCCGAAACAGGTTCATTAATTTAAATGTACAGCTCCACGGTGTTGGAATAATAAAGAATAAAAATATACTGTCATTAATCAAATTGAGGGGTTGTAATGAATAATAAAACCACGGATATTGCGACTATCGCCTTGATCAAAATCTTAAAGCTAGGGTATCGTTTTTGACGTGGGCCGTCTCGTGAAATTGAATGTGAATGTGTAAACCGCAGGAAATTCCACCTTTCCGTCTTTATTTTATGGTTCTATAATTATGTGGGTTCTCAAGCCTCGAACCCACGTGCATCCCAGATTGTAGCGGAATGTAGGAGCGAAATATTTGGGTAAAAATATTACGATTGTGAAGAATCGTAATCGCTGGATAAAGTCGAGATACCTAGTACTAGAATTTGGCTAATCGGCATATGTACTAGTGACATTCTCGTAGATTGGTAATGACATCATGTGCGTTTTCTGCCATGGCAAAAGGGCGTAACTCAAATTTCCAAATTTTTAAATAAATAGCACTTGTAAGGTGATTGAGGGCGTTCTTCATTTAAATAATACCGTGCTAAGTTTAAAATAAAAATGTTGGGTAATGGAACTCTCATAGCCTTTTCTCTAAAGACGCCATTTTCAGAGATACACCCTTTTGCCGAAATAGGTTATAATCTTTAATAGTTGAAATGATGGTTGGTGCGGTCGTTTGAAACAAAGTCTTCTCTGGCACAGAATCCCAGATTAACACCGGCTAATCTTTCTGATTTCATTTACAAATGCCCGACATTGTAAGTGGCTAAAGCCAAAACAAAATTTAAAATGAAAACAAACTCTACCTGAGCGGTTTCGTAACAGGTTAATTAAGTATTTTTGCATCGTAAACACTGAAATGATTTTTGTAAATTTGGTTGTGTCATCAATGTGTATATTGTATTTTATAGAACTATAGAGTTAACGTGCGATTTGAAGTCGTTATTTTATTCTTTATTTTGATTTTGAAAGTTTCTTTTCGTGATTAATAGTTTATGTTTTGGATTTGACGAAAACATTCTCCGTTAAACCATGAGCACATGCGATGTAAGACATCGCATCACGCAAACCTTCTTTCGTATGCTTCAATTGAAGGTAGTTGATGCAGTTTTTGAACCCCACCACAACGGTCTGTGTCTTGGGCTCATACAACCTTGGTTACGCCCACCACATGGTGCAGCGCTCGCTACATGATTGTATCACGTAGCAAGTCACGGTTTGAGTGGTGGGAGGAAAGCCCCAGAACTAGGGAAAACACACGAGGTTAGGCAGTGACCTGAAACACAGTTCACATGCAATTGGCACCAGCGGGGTTTGAACCCGGGACCTACAGAGGTGAAGGCGAGGAAAGTAACACTGCGCCACCAAACCCCACGCAAACGAAATACGGGTGTGCCCCAGGTTCACCCCGGCAATTCTAACCCCGCGTTTATTCACAGTTAAGCGAAGGATACATTATGATATGTTTACACTCGGCATATTTTTCTTATGGTAATGAGGTCAATTGTGCCAATACCATGGTTGATTTGTCAAACCGGGCCGATCGTCGAAACCCGGGTCCAAAATGTCCCCTGGAGGAGTTCGACCAATTTCCGGGGTGGACCAGGGTTTAAGCTTTCACTATTTCCGCAAATAAACAACCATGTAACAGCTATTAGATATGCACGTCGATCTGTTGAAGCTGTGGTATAAGTGTACAGTAGTTAAAGAGCAGTCATGTCGAGATGTTGTTTGGAACCATTTATCGCGGCGACTCTCGCCAATACACGACAGTGGGGGTCTTATCAGGTGCGTCTCTGTTGTGAGACACATTTAATTTATAAGCAGTTTTATTTGAGTTTTATAATCATTGTTGAAACATTTTTATAGTAACTATTGTATAAACAAAAATATAATGGAAATGAGATTAAATTAACTATACAAATCGACTACTAATACTGAGTACTAAAGTATTAGATATATACCAAATTAATAATAGGGCATACTACTAACTTTACCTTTAACAAAAACAGTTGGGCTTTTGTTTATTTCGTTTTGCCCCTTTTGTTTGCCAACATTGTTTGTTTGTTTGTTTGTTTTTGTTGGTTTCAAGCTGCCTGGGAGAGAATATTATTAAAATGTTTTAAGGTAAACCTAGAAGTCCGATTTTTTTATTTGTGTCAGCCCACGGTGTATTATACAGGGCGTATCAACATAAAGTAAACAGTTAAAAATCCCGCTAAATTAAAAAGTACAAGGTATGTGGTAAACAGGCTCTAATTAATAGGTAAATCAACATCTTGTGCTCCCACAACTGCAAAATCACTGGCGTGTGACAGTCAATAAGGACTCTATGGCAATTCTTTCATACTTTTTCATATTGTTCATACTTATTTTGGGGGTATTTCTGAACTATTTACTTCGTTTTTATACGCCCTGTACAGGGTTGACACTTAATATGAAATATATTTTGGTACATGCTTGTCTGACTGCTGGAAGCCAAAATACTGAAAGTCAATTAACGATTAAGTGATTTCCACTCAGGAAAACTCAACGATATATAGCAGGGAGGTGTGTCGAAGGTCCCGGAGAGAAATTGCCAAGGAGGTGTCCCTACTCCTATACTTCGACCTGTGAGTTGCAGACTTACAAACATGAGAAGAGATGACTGTCAGTTGTAGCGGTCGCTACTCAAAGTCAGCTAATGCGCTTCGTGCTGAGCGACAGTAACTAATGGAGAAATAAGCGCAAATTAGCAGCGTCTGCGACATAGCGGGCGCTGTTGCACACAGTGGCCAAATGTTTGGGAAGGGTGCTGTTGCAATAGAGGGCGCTGTTGCCCAAACACGGCCAGAGCTCTGTATCGGTGTATTGACAGTTCCTCGGTCTTTAGCAGAGACTAAGCACAGTCTAACTGGGGAAGTTCCCATTTTCGTGTAACGGATACTACCGTGTAACGAAAAGTGTACTAGCTGTTTTACGGGTATGTTTTATGTAGGAAAACACAATTTTTTCCAAATAAATTATAATTTGACCGATCAACCCCGCCCTCAATGGCAGAGTCGAGCCGCGGGAGGGGAGGGATGGGTATAGATCGGTTCCCGGTGCCACTGCCACCGGCGAATATAGGGACGGTATAGGGTGGCCTATCTAGATCAGTGATTCGTCGCCATTTGCGCGTGCGCATTACGTGCTTTATATTTTCACCAGAGCTCGCTTTGATAGCAGGGAAAATCCGATATTATTCTAGAATTTGCAATCGGTTGTGGATTTGCGCCTTATTTGAAATAATATTTGTTTTGGTATTGGGCAGGAGGATTCCAGTGATGTGACGCTCTAATATACTGTATAAACGAGGTCATAGATTGGTTTCCGATCGTATCGCTATGGCATTTGCCCGTAGCAGTGGGACCGGAAACCAGTCTAACTAGGTCACGGGCAGATTTCTGCTTGTCATGGCCGCCCTATACCGATCCTGGTTTTCGCCATCTAGCGATAGGATTGGGAACCAATCTAGGGTGGGTAAGGAGTCGGCAGGGGTTCAGGCAGCTGGGGTTCCGGTAATCGACTCTACCATTAATGAAGACGGCGCTGATTGGTCGGAATGATAATATTAAGATAAGTAGTAAGATTGCGGATCGGTCGCTTAAAATAAATTCCAAGAGCGCCATTAAGTTCTATAGAGGTCTACTGTACAACCTAGAATACCAAACCGCGCATGCACAACACAGTGGCAAAGCCATCGCATACGGCTCTAAAGTAAATAGCGCCCCCTCTCGTTCATTTACAATGTACCTGGGCTGCGTTTACTGATGAGGGTATAAACCGTTTGTTTTTAAATTTCAATACACCATTTCAGTGTTGAATTTTTGTGTACGGTATTTTAATTGATGAGAAATAAGAACACACAGCCACTGGGTGGTATTGTTTGGTGAACAATTTGTTCACCAAACCCTTTTCTCCCTCCCTTCAGCCCATGCAGACCGTTGTTGTCGGAGTTAAAAACTGTGTCAACCCGCTTCTATTGAAGCATACGAAAGAAGACGGACCACTGGTAACTCCTTCTCCCGATACATACCCACTAGTGGTAAACATAGCCAGATTGTATCAGCCATGACGCAGACCGCCGTGTCAACCAACTTTAATCGAAACACATGAAGGAAGAATTATGCACTTACTTAAGGTGTATAAAACACATAATTCATTAGGGGTCCTTACCAACAATTACCAAATATTTGTTCATGGCCGCGTATACGTTTTACTACTACCGTATAACTTTAATTCCTTTGGAGCCGTCTTCCGATTTCGTAGGTTATACCACCTAGCAGGTTATAGCATCTCTCCGGTTCATATTCTCATGGACAAACGCGGAGTCATTCACAAAGTCATTGTACAAACATGAGGACTGTTTATGAACCGCATAATTATGACCTATTCTTAATAATAATAATAATAATAATAATAATAATAATAATAATATTTAATAATAATAATGAAGGCATTCATATAACGCTCTTACACTTACTAGAAGGTATCACAGCGCTTTACAAGGTTAAACAGACAGATAAACCTACAGAAAATCTGCACAATAATATATACTCAACAAAAATATAAACGCACGAACAAATTTCTTTGGTTATTTTTATTTCCAGAGATATAATGTATATCCCAAAATTACAGAGCATATTTCTCAATAAATGAGCTTTAATGTGGGAGCATTGCAATACATTTTAAAGCAA
>JAVCKS010000605.1:6605-20518 GCA_032273685.1 Pteraster tesselatus | reverse complement strand
TCGATTGGGTTGAGTGAGTCACGAGTCGATTGGGTTGAGTGAGTCACAAGTCGATTGGGTTGAGTGAGTCACGAGTCACTTGGGTTGAGTGAGTCACTTGGGTTGAGTGAGTCACGAGTCACATGGGTTGAGTGAGTTACAAGTCACTTGGGTTAAGTGAGTCATGGGTCACTTGGTTTGAGTGAGTCACGAGTCACTTGGGTTAAGTGAGTCACGGGTCACTTGGGTTGAGTGAGTCACGGGTCACTTGGGTTGAGTGAGTCACGGGTCACTTGGGTTGAGTGAGTCACGAGTCACTTGGGTTGAGTGAGTCACGAGTCACTTGGGTTGAGTGAGTCACGAGTCACTTGGGTCGAGCGAGTCACGAATCACTTGGGTCGAGCGAGTCACGAATCACTTGGGCTGTATGTGAGTGTGGGTCCTGCCTGAGTCTATTGGGTTGATGGAGTAAGTCTTAATCCTGAGTCACTCTAGTTGTATGCGAGCCTAATTACTTGACGTTTTGAGTACAAGTTTGAGTCGCAAACTTTTCGCATCGAGTCCGGGCCTAAGTAATGAAAAACTCACCACAAATGTTAGCTCAGCTTTGTAGGGGATGCCTTCTTTGATTGTGTAGGATTTCTTTTTTAGCTCTTCCAAGTCACCTACAAAGAGAAAAGACCGGCACAGGTATTAAAAATGTCACTGTGTTATGATTGACACAACTGCAATGCACTACAAACTGTAAGTGAATGAGAACTTGTTTTTGCAACTATATCTATGTACTCATAGTGACAGGTGTACCAGATTCTACCACTATGACTATACTCCGTGACTAGTGTACCAGATTCTACCACTATGACTATACTCATAGTGCCTGGTGTACCAGATTCTACCACTATGACTATACCCATATTGACTGGTGTGCCAGATTCTACCACTATGACTATACTCATGGTGACTGGTGTACCAGATTCTACCACTATGACTATACTCATGGTGTATCAGATTCTACCACTGACTATACTCATAGTGACTGTGGTAATAGTCTGGAATTTTACAACAAATCTTTTTGACTTTATAGTGGTGCACAGTAGTAAACAATAACTACGTTGGCGTAATAATTATTCCTAGTGCAATACCTGACACGTCAATGATGATGTCTTCGTGGTCATCTACCAGAACTGCCAACTTTTGAAGCTTCACACAAGGACCATCCCCCGCTGGCCAGAAAAATACACAAATACACAAATACATGTACAAACTTATTTTTGTCCTGCATGTATGATATACCCTTTGTAGTCAGATAGTGTAGCTGGTTTACGCTGACATAATTATTTTAATACACTCATGTTATTCTTTTCAAAATACAACTGTACATTCACTCCAACAATGTTGAAACTTGGCAGGTATATAGCAGCAACAAATAACTACAGCAGCACTATTAACAACTACAGCAGCAATAATAACAGCAACATTAGCAATGACAACAGAAAACACAGCAGTAATGATAGCAGCAAGCACCAGCAAGCAGCAGCCAGCAAGAACCAGCAAGCAGCACCAGCAAGCATCAGCAAGCATCAACAAGCATCAACAAGCAGAAGCAAGCAGCAGCAGCAGCAGTTTAGTGCCGCTAATAATATATTTACTGTGTATAATTGTTTAATGCTCTTTAAATTAAGGCATTAGGCCTATCAGGTTTAAATACCACACAGTAGATACATGTACATGCACAGGGTGAAAAAGAAAACATTATTTAGTCTAGATCCTGGTACATGTACAATAGGAACTGGATATAATTAGTAGCCAGATGTTTCTAATGTAACATCCATTGGCATATGCCAGTGCACATGTTGCACCTACTAAGCGCTACCACATCATGAGAATACTAATTCAATGTGAGGTTTTAAACTTTATTACTAGACTTGATAATGGTTATACTGGACAAATCAATCGCACTAAGCATGCAGCTACACGAAAGGGCATAGCCTTTTACAAGAAGAACCCATAGCTACGCCATGCACTGATGCCTACTGGATTGGTGGCTACATTGGTTGGACTATCATTCCTGAAGCCAGTGTTAGCAGGGAATACCAAGATGGCACCCTGCTGACTTGACACCTCACTGTCTGAAGTCAGCAGGTGCCATGTTGGAATTCCTACTTCTGCTGGCTTCAACGATGATACAAGGGCAATCATTTAAGTCAGTATATAGAGACCAGTGGGCTGCAAGCTATACAAGTTATGATCTAGTCCGCAAAATGGACAATTTATAGGAGTTGCCAGTCTTGCCGTACTGTATGTAAACATACCTCCCGCTTCACAGTTGCCCAGTAGTTTCTCCTTGTATTTTCTGAGGCTCTCATCATCTTTGTCCATCTCCTGGAGTTCCTTGAGTGATTTCGGCGGGGGCGGCTTGTAGTTCAATTTAGCCGGGGCACTGTCTCCCTGCGAAGAGTCTGGGGTCTGCTCGGTCTCGGCCATTATCACGGTTTCAATTCAATGACGTTATATATATATTAACCTGCGAATCAGCATAAACAAATTAACCTACTGTACTATCGTAAAAACTGCATTTTCGGGCAGGAACCATCTATAATGTAGAGTGCAAACCGTTTTTTGGATAAATAAATTTGCTAATTATAATCTTCTATTGTTTGGTGATATATCCCAAGAAAAACAAGAAAGCCTTGAGCCCGCACACAACCTAATGTGAACGTTCTATATACATATGTTTGTGCTCTTCAGTGTATTTAGGCTTAATGCTATGATGGGGAAACGTATGCACTGGCACTGTACACAGTATTGTCCAGGGTAAATAGGCACAAAGCAACATATTTGTGTGTCCATGATCAGGAAAGGTTAGACAGTGAATACCTTTAACAAACATTTTATTGATCCTTAGACAAATGAAAGATCACACATGTATGTGTGAAGGAAGCAGTAGAGATTGCAGCCCATTTATAGTAACTTACCACTCCTACTTGATAAACTCTGATGAGAAACCTAAATTGTTTTTTAATCGGCCTTAGAAACAAACACTTTGTATTTTATTAAGGGCAACCCTTATATAATCTCTATATATGCAATGTCCCTACACGTACAAGTACATGTAGTTCTAAACCGTCTTAATCTCACTGGCTTGGTAGGAATGTTTTTATATAAACCAAATCAGTGGGAGGGTAACTATTGCAGAAGAAATATCAGTAAGGCTAACATACTATTTCTACACACAGGAGAGCTCATGCTGTGTAGACTGGTCAGTGTGTACACACATACACTGATTTCTCCAAACAAACCAGTTTTAATGATAACATTTTGGTTTTACGTTTCCTATTTTTTTCTCCACAACTTCATGTGTACGTATTACATACCCAAGATGTATTTCAAGGTATTTACATATAGTACTGTATTAAGATTGGTAATGATCACATATTTTCCGTTGAAGGATTCCTATTTCCTTCAAGAATCACCAAGAACATGCTTTAGCTTATTTTGATCGCAACAATAGACATTTTTCACAATATGAAAGTTAAAACAATAATATCGTAATTATACGAAAATTCAATTTGCTAAAATTTTTAAAAGAATTTTATAATCTGTTCATAAATTGTCTTTAATTGTAACATTTGTTTGTGTGACTTATTTACTAATGAGAATTAATTATACTGGTACCTACATTATACATACAGATTATACATGCATTGAAAAAAAAATTACCGTGTGACTTATTCATTAATGAGAATAAATTATACTGGTACCTACATTATACATACAGATTATACATGCATTCAAAATATAACAATTACCGGTAAAAGGTAAAAATAGGACCGACATCAAACAGGAAAAGATAAAAAGCCCCTTGACCCACCTAACTGTGAACTGTTAACCTAGGAAAAAAGTACCTCGGTGAAACAAGGGACACTATCAATATAATCCTACCCCAACTTGGCGGAATTTCTTCTACTAGTTACTAGTAGTTATCAATACGCAGCAATCAAAAGCTCCTCCATATGCAATTGTTAGAAACACGTACCTTAAGATATTTCCACCACCTATTCCAAGGACCACTAACTGTTTAATAGTCCTGGTATGTATCAGTGTGGAACCTGCAGTGGTTTCCCTTCCACATAATTGTGTGTAGAATGACTCCGCACATTGCAAACTATATCACTATTATACATACTGTAAGATGTATGACCTCATAAAAAAAATTTGATTTCCTGCCATCAAACTTTAGGGCCTGATCCTAAATTAAGTTTTGAAAACAAAAACATGCAGACAATATCATTAAGATTGGTAATTTTTCTGTTTTCCATTAATCAAATTTATTATCAACTTCCCTACAAAAAACTAAATTATTATTAATTTTTGTCATCCAATTTTACGGCCTGATCCTAAATTAATGCAGGCAATATCATTTTATTATCAACTTCCCTACAAAAAAAAAAATATATTATTAATTTTTGTTAATATAAAATGTTTAAACTAGTTATATATCCTTACTTTTTCCATGTGACGAGAAACATGCCTTTACGTTGTTAATCTAAAAAACAGGAACTTAGGAAGTGACATAACAGGGACAATACTTCAAGCTAACTGCGAGGGCCAACTTTGTGACCCTAGTGTACCTCATTTCCTGGAGGAAAACGCATCTGTATAATTATCAGTCACTAACCAAAGGTTTTGTTGGTAATCTACAAATCCACACCTTTATTTAATTGGGCAGCTTTACTATAGGAACCTATGAGGAAATGGCATTATTTAAAATGTTGGTTTAAATACATGGAAGGCATGTGTGTATACTATAGGCCAATCCATTTTAGACAATATTAAACTCTCTTGGATGCTATTATACTGTGGAGCACCCAATGCAACATGAACACGTGTATTTACATTCCCTTACTACAAGCAAAATTAGACTTTAGAGATTTTAGACGTTTATACCCAACTATAAGACACTATGAGCCATAGACAGAACTCAAGAAACCCTGTGCTCAACATAAATGAAATGCTGCGGTGCATGAGTTACTGTACACCTGGCATTAGAACCAAAGATAATCAACTACGAGCTCTTGTTAGAACTACAGAGGGTGCCCTCATAGGGTGGGTGAGAATCCAACTGAGGGTTGTAAACTGGGATCACATAGACTGGTGTGGTAAGACAAGAAGTAACAACTGCAGGGGCGTGGCAGCACATGTTCCTCTCTCCCCTAGACTACTGGCAAGACACTGTATACATCCCAGGTTGACCTTTTGTCCTCATCTACTCTGCTGTGTAAATATCAGTTGTATCTTAATCTTATGGTCCACTAGAACTAAGTTATTCCACAGGCATGCCTGTTGTAATAAATCTTAAGAAGTCTGTGAGATGGATGGATAGATGGACAGATGGACAGACATACTAAAATACAACCAAAGGTCAAGGAATAAGACTGGATTTCTCGCTGTTTTGTGGTTAGAAATTATATTACAAACAGCCAGAGAGTGATATTTTGTTTTAATAACCACGCATTTCACTAATTTTGATATTGATTATAGAGCATTTATAATTAAGAAAATACAGTACAATAATGCACCAAACCAAAAATTTTTCATGTTAGCAATTGAATTTGGTGACATGACTTGGCTAGAACAAAAATCTGTTCCAATGTGACTACTTTTCAATATAAATAAATTAAATATTATAAAAATTATATTCTGTAGGTAGTCTATAATAATGTATGGAAATTGTAAAATACATTTTTTACCCTGTATAGTAAAATGCAGAAAAATTATGAAACATACACATTATCGTTTAAAGATAATTGGTAAAAATTTTGTTTTTAATCAGATTAGAAGTATTCGTTTTTATTATGAGATTATTTAAATGTGACGATACCAAAAGATCAAAGATTAAAGATTATATATCAAAAGAAGATACCTCTTGTCGGCCTGTGTTATTCCACATAATAAAATACTTCACAGACACTAGTAAAGTACACATGCATAACCGGATGATGTAAGAATAGCCGATAGCCTATAGTAATTGGATTACACCTGGTGTAAGAATAGCCAATACCTTTAATTTATACTGGCCTGATCATGCCTTTGTGTAGCATTAACTGTCATTGGGAGAATGTGGGAAATGACTTAAATTCTGCTTTATCATCCATCAGCCCCACCCTGCTGAGTTACTTTATGGCAATGCTGTCGTCTGTTCTTAAGCTGCCAACATAATTTAGGATTCTGAACGTTCACAATCACAGTCGATCTACGGTCACACTGACTCATCCTGAGCTGTACATGTTATCCATCAACTGAGTCAGTTAGAATCTTAATCTTAACTCGATTGGTTTAATTACGCAGTATATTCGAAAACATATTTGCACGCCTACTGGAAATTGCAATAAACCAAAACGAAAGTATACACCATCATTATATTATCATGATTTAAAATGTACGATTTACCTGAAATTAAGAATCACCACAGAGCAAAGGTGTCCGCTCTTCGATGGAGACCCGGGATATATGACCCACCTCTTTTCTTTCTTGTTCCGGTATTTTGTGTGCATCATCGATCTCACTCGAGAATTATACATTTTTGGTCCACGCACGCACGCACGCACGCACACGCCACGCACGTTGTTGAAGTCAGGGTGTCATGCTGTTTACGAATTTCATATATCCGACGACTGTTTTACGACGTGGGGGATTCTCAGTGCGTTCTGTCTGGCCGGCCTGGCTGCGTTTGCGATCGGGTGCACCGTCCGATGTTCGCAATCAACTTCCTCAAATTCGCATTTAACCAGATCTCGATATACTAAACCTGCGAACCTAATATGTAATCGTGCTATAATAGACAAAGTCCACTCTTGAGTTGATTTTGTTTTAGTATGACTAAACATAACAGTTTGAATGTAATTTTTAAAGTGTCCATGAGTGCAGGGAGATGGCTGTTTTTGGTGTGCAAATAATTGTATGCATACTTTTCTCACTGAGTCACAAAGTTTGCCGTTGCGCAAGGCTTTTCCGAGTCTGGACGCATCCGCGATGATCCAAAATACCCGCCTATGCATGAGCCACCGGCTGTTAGTAAAATATCTCTCTTCGCCGCCATGGTCGAAACGTCAGTTTCAGTATTAAAGAGCTATAGGCCCTAAAAATGGTAAAACTTAATAAATTCGTTACGAGAATACCACGCCTAAATTTAACGAGCTTTTAATTTGGACAATCAACCCCGCAAGCCGACTTCGATCATTAGTCGGATGAAAAGCCAGCCCGCCGCTTAACGAAGTATGTTTACTATGCCCCCAACCAATATAAAATGCATGTGCACCAATCGATCTGTGATCTTATTATAGTTCAGCCGCGTGTAGCGTTGAGAAACTATGGCAATGATTACGAATGCGTACATGTGTTCATCATGAGTTTATGTTACTCCGCCTAATAGTATACTCATACTTTATAGCTATAATAGTTGGCAGAAGTAACATTCACCAGATAGGCCTAACAACAGATCCTCGCACAACTTGTTATTGGGTTGTCTGGGGTCAAGATTAAGGTAACTTGCCCGTGATCCTTGGGTCGAGTTAATGTTTGTACCGAAATAATGATGTTTACATTGTACGAATCAAACCATTCACCGCGCACAATGGGTAGCTCTTGTTATTTGGAGGAATGCCCAGCGGTACTAGACTCATATCGGCTTCAGGACTGGAATACTCGAATTTAATTGAATCAGGGGATGACATGTAAATTGGGTTTTCGGTCCCTGCGTGACTTTGTGGGTTTCCTCCAGGAAAACGTCTTCAACCCCATCCCTAAAGTTCATTTAACCCCATCCATAAAAGGTTTGTCAAACCCAATTAATCGACAAAACTTCGCAAAACCCTATCCACAAAAATTTCGTAAAACCCTATCCGTAAAACTTCGTCAAACCCCATTCGTAAACTTTGTCAAACCTCATTCGTAAACTTTGTCAAACCTCATTCGTAAACTTCGTCAAACCCCATTCGTAAACTTCGTCAAACCACATTCGTAAACTTTGTCAAACCCCATTCGTAAACTTCGTCAAATCCCATCCACAAAACTTCGTCAAATCCCATCCACAAAACTTCGTCATGGGGTTTTGACGAAGTTTTATGGATGGGGTTTTGACGAAGTTTTATGGATGGGGTTTTGACGAAGTTTTATGGATGGGGTTTTGAGAGGTTTTATGGATGGGGTTTTGAGAGATTTTATGGATGGGGTTTGAAGATGTTTTATGGATGGGGTTTGAAGAAGTTTTATGAACGGGGTTTGAAGAAGTTTTATGAACGGGGTTTGAAGAAGTTTTATGGACGGGGTTTGAAGAAGTTTTATGGATGGGGTTTGAAGAAGTTTTATGGATGGGGTTTGTAGAAGTTTTATGAATAGGGTTTGAAGAAGTTGTAGAAGTTTTATGGATGGGGTTTTAAGAAGTTTTATGGATGGGGTTTGAAGAGGTTTTATGGATGGGGTTTGGAGAAGTTTTATGGATGGGGTTTGGAGAAGTTTTATGGATGGGGTTTGGAGAAGTTTTATGGATGGGGTTTGGAGAAGTTTTATGGGTGGGGTTTGGAAATGTTTTATGGATGGGGTTTGGAAAGGTTTTATGGATGGGGTTTGGAGACGTTTTATGGATGGGGTTTGGAAATGTTTTATGGATGGGGTTTGGAGGTGTTTTATGGATGGGGGTTGGAGGTGTTTTATGGATGGGCTTTGAGGAAATTAATGGGGTTTGACGAAGGAATATACACAGAGGGTTTGCAGAAGCTGTATAAATGGGGTTTAAAGAATTTTAAGGGGTGGAGTTTGAAGTGTTATTACAGTTGTAGGAGCTTGCAATTTGTTTAATGGCGCCACCACACGTGTTATGATGCGCGCATGCGCACAGACCTTCAAACTGGGAGTGTCGACCGCCCTCAGCGGCGCATAGCGTTTTTCGTGGCTCAAGCAACTTGGCTGCGACGACCCGAATAGCGTTGTGCCAAGCAATTAACGCTGCACAATTAGGTTGGTCTGTGTGCGGCCAGCTTTATAGCATACCGATAGTTAAACGGATTATATCGTCGATATGAATCAGGCCTATTGGATTATGCGTCTTGGAATATGTCTCCTCGCGCGCGTGTGTATTATGTGTATAGATGGGTCTCACCTGGCCTATGGAGTATAATATTGTGTACAACGGATACACGTCACACCGCAGCAAATAACCGAGATGTTTTGCAATCGAGCGCGTACGCGTTCGCATACGTTTAGCTGTCCGCGTTTCGCACTTACGCGCATAGCGGGTATGCTATGCGCGTTCTGAGCATACGGGTAAACGCGTATGACGTCACAAGACCACCGAAACTGTGACGTATCCGTCGCGCTATCCGTACACGTTCGGTTGCAAAACCTCCCTACTGATAACATGGCTACACCCATGTTTTTTTTAAGCTTTTTAAATAACAGCTGCGTTGTATAAACTGATATTTTGCGGCATAATCTTTGGAACATTGGTGTCGTGGAGATATGCTGGCGAGTCCTTTGATTATATCGTACGATTATGTTTGGTACAATGATTAACATTTGAATGGACGTAAGAACATACCGGTTCCATCAGATGTTTTTATGCCATGCAGATGTAATTTTAATCGACATTTTCTATTACCATATGGTATAAAGTGAAGATGGTATATGAGTGGTATGGCGCGTGATCCCGGTTTGGGTTGACGTTGGGGGCCTTAGAACGGAAGGAGGAATATTCCAGAACACGAGAAACTGGAGAAGAACTGGGGGACCGAATGGCCGTTATCGTCTGCCTTATGTATCTCGGTTCTCAGTATCTGCTCAAGTGATATGCACAGTGTATATCGTCAATTACTATTGCCCGTTTGGTCGTAAACAGCTAAGCTTGAGAGCCTGCATTTCCATACTAATACACGGCCGGATTGCACAACTTGGTCGAGCGAGCTGAGTTTCGTCATGCGAGATCTAGAAAATGGAGAGTGCCTGTTCAAAAGGGCTTAAGGGATCTTTGTTTTGGTGAAAGATACCGGTATCATCGTAATGGAATACATTATAGTTTTAATATTAGACATATAAAAAGACTACACGCGTTATGTTTTTGTGTATTTTTAATGTAGATATAGCAGAGGCGGTGAGAATAATAATGTGGAAAGTATCATAAGGTATTAGGTGACCTTTCTTAACTTTTGGCTTTAATATATTCCACAGTTCCCACTGGATTAAACCCCCAAGGGAACCGAGGAGGTTCCCAGTTGAATAATAATGTGAACTCTGCATCAACCAGACTTTGCAGTAATATTGCGAACAATCCGTGTACATACCGCATTTGGCTTTATCCTTCTAGTATTTATCATAGAAAAACAAAAAACCTACCCTTTTCCGTTTACTCTTTACAAATTTGTACAAGAAAATTCCTTTTTTCTTGTTTTTATTCAAAATAATGTGATAAATTAATTTATTTTATTAATTTATCGGTTTTATAGTTTGTTTTTCTTCGCGGAATAGCGAAGACGGTATGTCGATATGATGTCGATATGTCGATATGTCAAGTACGCGATACCAGGGCCAATGTGGGTATAATATGGGTGTAGTTCTTCTGTTCTGAAGAGGGTGCTAATAAGAAATATCAGTGGACACACAATATTTGTAGAAGCTATCACTGAAAGTTTGATATTATTAGCGCCATCTGCCGACAACTAACGCTATGAAAAAACTAATTAAATAAAATTAAAATAAACATTAAAATTATATTTGCGTAAATACCCGGAGGACAGGAAATTAGGAAACATGTTGGTAATCTGAAAAATTGCGGAATAAAGTGTTGTTTGATACACGACGCCGTATGTTTATTGACAGTCTCAATAATAATGGGGGAGGGGGGGGGGTTCAAAAAGAGAAGTCCCGTTCAGTTGTGGCAATCTGGGCAAACGGACACGTCCATTGGAACGGTGGAAGTGCACCAAGGAACTCGTACGCTGTGAGGCGTAGTGCTCTGTAAACTTGACCGTGGCTGTATATTAGTCGACTTCGTTGAAAGGAGGAAGAGGAACATGTGATGAAATGTGCACCTCTTCAGCAAATACCCAATAGAGATGGCGTTCGACAGCAAGTAATATATACTCATCTTGTAGTGGTAGTAACGTTTTTATTTTAATGGATCGTTTGGAGTATCATGTACATGGTATCGTCGTCTTTAAAAGCAGTTCGGCACTCGGCGGAGTACCGTGTGGGTGTACACAGCGGGTCTTCGTATATACACGTCCATGTTTACTTCGTTTAGTAAGTTTGCGAGTGAGCACCTACCGTGGCGCGGGGAGTTTTAAACCGGGACTGACGGTACGTGATGCTCTCTTTAAATGCAGAGAGAATCGTGGGGGCGCGTTCGTAAAGTAGTCTGTTTTATAAGAGGAAGTGTGTTCTTTTTAGCCAGTTGAAGTGTGAGGGTCGGAGGGGCGGTGTCCAACGAATGACCCGGTCAACACAGTATACCAGTGCTGACATTGGGGCGTGGTCATTGATGATTGGGCGCTCAGATCCCAGCAACTTGGGGAAGAGTCTGAGTAGTTTACAAGAATGATAGGAGAACCGTAGACATTTCTTATTGTGGATATACATGTAGCTTTCTAACGCTATGAATGTCGCTCTGTCTAGATTTTCCATTCAAATACAAAGCATGGGCGCAGCAGTGAGTGGTTTTTCTACCTGTTATGGTATCATAGGGCCTAATGTGTGCTATTGGGAAGTCCACCTTCCTGGCTGTGCTCGATTGTCAAATGCTTCTTATTTTCTAGCTTGTAGCAAACTTTTCTTTTCTGTAATCAAAGAGGGTCCTCACTTCTCATGTAATCTTATCTGTGCAATACTTCTTACTCCGTCTAAACCCCCAAGCCCGCTGCTTCGACAAACTAAAGCGACACGGGCTTATCACGCTCGTAAGAAGCTCAGACGATAGGCCTATCCATTAACCAAATGAAACCCGCCCGTTCTGTAGCCAGCCAGTACTGTGGTGCATGCCGTAGAATTGTCCTGAATGTCGTTACCGCGCTGCATGATGTACAATACACGTATTACTATTGTAGTCTTTGCTAAAGGCTGTTACAGACAGCGCGCTTGTCACTTTTAAATTTCGAAGTACATTAGAACGTATTGCTTGGAATCCTGTCTAAGTGATGATCACTCGTATGTGTCAGCAGCAGTCTTTAAAGTTATGGTCTGTATACTCTATTATGGTAATCTTGTGGGGTTTCCGGGTCAGTTTTAAGGTCACGTCGTCGTGGCTAAATAGGGCGCCATCATTCGGTTACTAAGCACAGGATTCAATCATGTCTTAAATTCAAAGGGTTTCCCCTCCACATAATTACTAAATCAAGGTTCGAGTCGGCTCGTCTTCTTCGCAGACTCATTTTAGTCAAAATTGCCAGACAGTATCCCTTTTAGTCTAAAAGCTAACCTTCATAAAACAATATTCTTCAGGATCACTATTTTACTGACAACTTATCGTGTTCACCATTAGCCGTGCTAGTGGCTGGGTGATGATGGACGGGTCTGTGGAGAGGTTGGCGAACGTGGGCGCGAAACATGGCCGGCGTACTGTCGTGAACGAGACCCGATTCGTTCTGCCCGCGAACTGCACATTCGCAAAGGGACAAAAATTGTATTATGGGGGGACTGATCATTGCTGTCAACCAACAGATTATAACTGGCTTGTTTATCTTCATTTGGGAGTGAGCTATCCAGTAGTAAATCACAACTGTAAGCATAAATCAAGTCCCACAAGGGACTGAAAATTAAATTAATCGTTAACCCTTCCGTGTCCATGCGGCTTCCAACACAACTCGTAAAATACCAAAATGATAAAACACTACTTATCATCTGGCCTACGGTATATATACGGTATGGCGGGCACAATCCGATTGGGTAAACCCTTTCGAATTTTACCCAATCGGAACCGCGCTATTGGGTCGGCGCCATACTTCGGAAAAAGCTATTTCTTCTTCACTGATGATGTTCAATTGTCACACGTAGCTGTGGTTTTTCATTGCTTTTTCTTTTTTTCTTTCGTTTGTATCCTTAAATTTTGAGCAGATAGACACTAAGTTGTTAGACTCATACCACGACGGTACCGCGGTCTGTGTCGTAACGTTGAGCACGACTCGGCTATGCTCACCGGGAACCTAATTCACACGTTAGACCTGGCTTTGAACCCGGGTATCCCAGTGGTGAAGGCGCGACGAGGGAAGTACTACACCACACGGCGACTTCAAACTTTCAAGGTCAGATTACCGAAATAGAGCAACGCTCCATGCCATAACATTGCTATGAAAAAGCCGTGCCTATGCAGTTTTAGGGCAGCAAATTATCTGTGTTTACATGGGTAACTTGCCTATCAATATAGTGTAATATTACCGGTCAAATTTATTAGAGGAGTAGGTACGTGTTCCTGTTGATGCCATTTCTCAATAGTGACCTGTATCAAAATCACACCATAGACTTTTGACATAATACGAATTAGTAGAAAGTAACTAATGTTATTCCTACCTTAAATGGAAAGTCATACCTGATCCTTTGATAAATTTGACCAGTGTAGTTCATGTATCTATATCACTCGTGGAATGAGAAACACTCCGTTTTCGTTTCAAACTACACAAGAGTGCCTCGTTAAATTCATTTCCATTTTGCTGCGTTTTCTCAGTTGTGTTTAGAGTCAACCATGATTTCACATACATTTATTTCAGTTATTAGTGACATCAATTATGAATTTTCAACAATTTAAATAATTTCCAGTATTTTCAACATCATTATTGACGATTAGGTTAAAATACAAAATTATGGATATTTCACAGTGTGTTGCAGAAGCCCCATGATAGAAAGTATATTTTATTATCAACAACAAAAATAATGAATTATAATATAGCTGCCAT
>JAVCKS010000594.1:445-10848 GCA_032273685.1 Pteraster tesselatus | reverse complement strand
AGTGTTTGGGTGGCCCACTACCAGATGCTTATCTGTTGGGGTTTACTTACTTTGTTGGTATTTACTCAGTTGGTTCATCTCATTTCAGAGTCGAAAGACTCCACTTTCCCCCAATTCCTGTAACCATGAAGAAAGTGAGCCATCTAGAGAGAGCAGCCCAGCCAGCCTGAAGTCAGTCCAGCCTCCTCCTCCACCCACCACGTACAGCGGCTCAACATTTGGCAACATAAAGCCCCGATCAGGTAATAAGATTGGGAGATCTGAGCTTTTGTCATTTGAAGTATTGGGAAATTAACATAATTCCCACACATGTTTACCTGTTTAATTATATTTTGTTTCTTCCAGCCTTTACTATTAGTTCTGGTAAGCCACCACAGGAAGTTCAGCCAAATTTCACGGTTAAACGAGAAATGAGCAAATATCGGGAAGAAATGGATCGCATTGAACATCTAAGACAGGTGCGCTACCGTTCTCTTTCATTCTTGTATTGTGTCTGATTTGTTAAGTCTTTCACTACCACATTTTATTAAGATTAATGCTAGTGAGAACCAGCCTATTTATGTACAATATATGCAACATTGACTGGTATTCATGGCCGTTATTTTATAGTCACCAACAGAATTTTGACTTTATTTTAATGTGATTTTGATTTAAGAATTTCCCAAGGATTTATAAGCATTCTGAACATTCATTCTCCAATCAAATATTTTCACAAATTAAAGGCCCACCAAGAAAATGCCAACTGTCAACTTCTAAAAGCTGGGGGTAATAATTACATGATAATTAACATAAAAATAGACTAAACTTGAAAATACAAATGGGAGAGAATATGCTCCAAACGGTGCAATACTCGTTTAATAGTTTTATGCAGGGGATGGATGGGCTTTAAAAATGTTTTAAAACCAATGCGGCTACATTTGCTCTGTGTGTTCATTCTGTCCAATGTGTATTTTTCTAATCCCTTTTTTCCTTCATTTTCCTTCCTAACTTTCTTTTAATTTTTCTCGTCTGGCATTTGGCTCTTTTTGTGTCTCTTTGTGGCCTCTTTACTGCCTTATTTTCTTGATAACTGTTGTTTTTGTCTTGATAAACAATTGTCTTTTCTTATTTGTTGTCCATCATTTTGTGTTTGCTTATTTGGTTTGCTGTATTGGCAATGGTTGCCATGGTAATTGGTTTTGTTTGTAATGGTTGTTGTCTTGGCAACCATTGTTGTCTTCACAACCATTATTATGTTGGGTATTGTGGGTTTGTATTGGTTTGTCTTGGCAACTGTTGTTCTGTACAACTAATGTTGTTGCTTCTTTCTTGTCTTGTCATTCTCTTTTTATGGAAAATATTGTTTTATCTCAAAACATTGTTTCTTTGATAACTATCTTTCTTATTTCCATTGTTTTGTATGTTTTGGCGATCGTATTGTTTTTGTGATATATCAATGTCGTTGACCTGTTTTCTGATTGTTGTTTCGCTTTATTACTATTATCTTTGTGACTATTTGTCTTGGCAACCATTCTTTTCTTGCCGATAATACTTTCATTTTCTTGGTGGTGACTTCTGTTCCTTTTATTGTTCATGTCTTGGTGTCACTGTTTTCTCGACAACTATTGTTTTTTGTCGACCATATTGTTGTCTTGGCAACCATTGTTTTAATAGTTGAAACCTCATTGGATGGGTAGTTACCAAACCATGTTGGAAATAAAAACCATTGAAAACATGCAAAAGGTGAGTGATTTTGTCATGTGATTAGTTACTGCTTGTTGCTATGTGCTACTGGTTACACTGGTAACCTAGTCCACTTTGTTGATTCTTCAATGCATGCTATAGTTCAAAACTCTACAGTCAAATGTTTTTTAAACTGAAATATCTTAGATATGGATAAGAGGAATTATTTTTGGTAATGTCTGCAATATTTTACGGCTTAAAAAGTGTGTACCTACTAATTTGTTTTGTGTGGTGTTATTTAATATTTGTTTACTGCTTTTGTAGCTCAAAATCTGTGCAGTTTGGTGTTGAAAATATTGAATGGTTACAAGACCAATTTGGTCCACAATTTATTTGGCCAGAAAGATAACAATCAAGGTGTGTAGTGTCTGAAAACCATCGCATGTCAGAAATTTGGCTTAACGGAGGAAGTGAATCCAAGCTTTATAATGGTATATGGCACGAACGAATAAATCCATCCCGTCAAAATAAATTTGCTGGCAGCAATATTTTGTGCCATTGATCATTTTAGAGCTTACAACAAGGACAAACTTACAGAATTATCAGTTGAACACATTCAATTATTTCTCAAGGTGGAATCAGTCTGAAATTCGAACAGCACAGGTTTACTATAAATTACAACTCTATAAAGCGCTACTCTCCTAACTCTGTCCTACAGTGCATTGAGACAAGGTTAAAGGTCAGTCTGCCCGATGATGTACCTGCTGCTTTAGAAGATGGAGTCGTCTTGTGTCATTTTATAAATAACGTTTTCCCTCATGCTGTGCCTACTATTCACGTTCCTTCACCCGCAGTGGTAAGTGCTGACTGATGGTTTGGGCTCGTCGTAAACTAGCTACTGCCCTTTCACTTTAATCCTTAGAGTTTCGTAATGAGACTTGTCTCCATCTGTAAAACCATTGGTTTGTTATATAAAATACATACCTCATAACCCTATCAACCACAGTTGAAAAATACAGAGAACAACATGTCCATTGGGTGTTGGCCTCTTCCAGAGTCCCGTGTGTTCTTAAGAGATTTACCTAAAACTGAAATGTGATGCCCTTGTGGTGTGCTAAAACTGTATCTGCTTACAGACTGTTGTGGTAATCTATAAATGGTATAACCTACTATAACAATAACAAATCTAATCTAATCTAATCTACTGAATTGGTTAGTTTATAGCATCTACTGTATTGACACTAGTAAATAATTGTGATCATTCTGTACATGTTTGCATATAGCCTAAACTGACATCTGCCAAATGTAGAAGGAATGTTGAAAACTTCCTGAAGGCTTGTAGCAAGGCCGGCATACCTGAGGTAAGATCTGGTAGTTGTTACTTATTTTCAATGTGCATTAATTTTCTGTTTTTCATTGAGACACCCCAACATGGTTCGTTTAGAGCAATATCCAGATTAGCAATGTTTCAATATTGCTCATTTGAATATTGCTCATTTGAATATTGGACATTTCAATATTGCTCTATTCAAATGAGCAATTTTCAAATGAGCAATTTTCAAATGAGCAATTTGTTCAGATAAAATCTGATATCTTATTATCCAGGATTATCTCCCAATAAATGAAAACATTTTCAAAGGAATACAATCTGATGTCCTATTGTATAATGCACGTCACTCCATTTGAGATGTACTTATACACAAACTATTTGTCTTTGATAATTAGGAGAGAATGTGCACTGCTGCTGATATTCTGGAAGGGAAAGGACTAGTCAAAGTTGCCGCAACTGTTCAGACTCTACTTGCCACCAATTCAACATCACAGCACAAGCAATCATCAGTCGTATGATTGCTGTAGGGAGATTGTGTGATTGTCGTAGGGAGGATGGTGTGATTGTCGTAGGGAGATGGTGTGATTGCCATAGGAGGATGGTGTGATTGCTGTAGGAGGATGGTGTGATTGCTGTAGGGAGGATTGTGTGATTGTCGTAGGGAGGATGGTGTGATTGCCGTAGGAGGATGGTGTGATTGCCGTAGGGAGGTTGTGTGATTGCTGTAGGGAGATTGTGTGATTGTCGCAGGGAGGATTGTGTGATTGTCGCAGGGAGGATTGTGTGATTGCCATAGGAGGATGGTGTGATTGCCGTAGGAGGATTGTGTGATTGCCGTAGGATGGTGTGATTGCTGTAGGGAGATTGTGTGATTGCTGTAGGAGGATGGTGTGATTGCCGTAGGAGGATGGTGTGATTGCTGTAGGAGGATGGTGTGATTGCTGTAGGATGGTGTGATTGCTGTAGGATGGTGTGATTGCTGTAGGATGGTGTGATTGCTGTAGGGAGATTGTGTGATTGCTGTAGGAAGATGGTGTGATTGCCGTAGAAGGTTGGTGTGATTGCCGTAGGAGGATGGTGTGATTGCCGTAGGAGGATGGTGTGATTGCCGTAGGAGGATTGTGTGATTGCCGTAGGAGGATTGTGTGATTGCCGTAGGAGGATTGTGTGATTGCCGTAGGAGGATTGTGTGAATGCCGTAGGAGGATTGTGTGAATGCCGTAGGAGGATTGTGTGAATGCCGTAGGAGGATGGTGTGAATGCCGTAGGAGGATGGTGTGATTGCCGCAAGGAGGATGGTGTGATTGCCGCAAGGAGAATGGTGTGATTGCCGTAGGAGGATGGTGTGATTGCTGTAGGAGGATGGTGTGATTGCCGTAGGAGGATGGTGTGATTGCCGTAGGGAGATTGTGTGATTGCTGTAGGGAGATTGTGTGATTGTCGTAGGAGGATTGTGTGAAAACTGTAGGAGGATGGTGTGATTGCCGTAGGAGGATGGTGTGAAAACTGTAGGAGGATGGTGTGAAAACTGTAGGAGGATGGTGTGAAAACTGTAGGAGGATGGTGTGATTGCGGAAAAGATAACACAATTAGCAAATGTCTGGTATACTGACTTATTGGACTACGAAACACAATGTGGCTGTTACAGTGATCATGGGCAAGCTATTGCATAGTTACCTGTTGGATGATGTGTGCAACAACAATGCTGGGGCAGTAACATACATTTATTTCACACAGCCAGAGGTTGCTATGAATAAGCTCCTAAATCGCATGTTGTGGTTATTCAGCCTGTTTACAACCAAAGTTGGTGCAACAACAAAATTAGAAAGAATCATCACTTTGGTATAATTATTGTCAGTCTTCTTTTCTTAAGACTGGGATATACTGGGCTAATATCATTGCTGTATTTATTAAGCATGGATTCAACTTTTTTCCAGACCACAACAAGTACTGTTCGTTCTTTTGTGACCTCTCCCTGGCAATCAACAAGCAAGGCTTCTGAAATGTTGTTATGATGACTGTGCCACTTTAGTTTATTATTTTTTAAAGCATTTTCTTTCTATTTTTATTTTTATTTTTTTCTCCACTTATTTTGTACAGTGTATATAAGGCACCAACCATGTACAATTCAGCATAATTGGAATATAATTTCTGTGCATAGGTGCTATAGCCATTCACTTATTTATATCCTATTGTGTGAATGGTGCATTTTCTTCTGTAGAAATATCTATTAAGAATCAACGATTTTGTCAAATTTTTAGTTTATTTCCCCCATTTATTTGTATAAACTGCTTGACAGATAATGTACATGTTTTTGTTGTACATAATCACCTGTATGTAATTTAGATGAGATGACAGAGCCTTATTTGTGTGTGTGTTATATTAATGACTGACCGACCGGGAAATTGACTGCCAAAAATAAATTTGCATCTTATGAATATGCTCCTGCATATTCAAAGTTGTACCAGAGAATGTTTCTTTTAAACTGAGGATTTTAAAGAAAATTTGTATTATTACAAGTTTTTTTTAACAAATGGATTTGGATGTAGGATTTTGATTTAATTCAACATTGACTTATTTAACACCAATGCAGTCTTATCTATGATCAAATGAGAAAGATTTACAAGTCAATAAAGTGGACCACTTTTTAAACCTACCCTGTATGTAAATGTGAAATATGTATTGGCACGGTATTTCTTGATTTGTGCCAGTTTTATGTGTTGTAACATTCGCAATGGCGTAATTTTGCAAGGTTTTTCAATGTTTTCAATAAACAAGTATTGGAGATAATTGTTAAAAGTACATTTTTGAGGAGGATTATGTTAGTGTTGTGATGAAAATGTGGAGGTTGAATTATACATTTTTTAAGACTTATTTACAGATCTTTTTAACTAGCAAATATGTTATTAATAACAGCTGTATTTCAGCTGTTATTTTATTAAGAAAACCATTTTCGACATTTAAACTAAATCCAACACAAAGTAATGCATCTTATTCAGTTATAGGAAATATCCTAATTTAATTCATATGTATTTACCCAAACCATTTTTATGCAAGTTCATTTTTATGCTAGTTCAAATTTCTCATGCATGCAGGGCAAAACAAAAGTACATGTGTATACCGGTATTTAGTAATGATGAAAATACACGGTATCTTTGGATAAGATATTTCTTGTTTAGTATAAAGTGCAGTACTTTCTGTTTACTTTATTTATCATGATTCTATTCAAACAGATTACATGGAAATTATCAACAAGATTTGCATGATTAACACTGGCATACAGCTCTATGGTCGTATGTATTGAAAATAATGTAATACACAATTATAATTATTAATAAATTGTTATTAATACTCGAAATAAAAAATATTTCAAATCAAATAACAACGCCATAATTCAAAGTCGTGTTCTCAATTTGTTGTCTGTTTATGCAGTGGGTGTGATTTGTCTGTTCAGCCTACTGCTTATACTGCTTTTGAAGCAATCACAACCAAATTTTTGGATCATTCCACCAACTTGGATTTATAGTGAACAACTCTGCAATACATAATAATTAGTCTAAAACAATCAACATTTCTTCTCCATTCACATTTTCATTTGTTGATTGATGGCAACAGTGGAAATTCAACTGAAGTGGTTGCACCTCTACCTACTTTGTAAATTCTACCATTTTCTGAAAAAAAAAGTGGCAGTTTGAATCCCAAATGTTTGAACCACCTTGTGAGGTGGATATTTTATACAATTACAAAATCCAAATAAGACCATGGAATAAGAAATAAAGGTTACACACCCAGTCAATACCTAGTATTAATGTACTGGTCAGTTTAGTAAAGTTAATAAATAGATTAAATCAAAGAAACTATATCGATATAAGAAATTAATGTGACATAAGTTATATATGTATATATTCAGCTGCGATATAACTATTCGTTTATAAATCCTCACTTAGTAGCATGCCCGAGATATCTACAATTAAAACATAGAAACAATATACAAGTACAGTATTTAAATAGGCAATTTACAAACAGGAGGGACTGAATTTGTGCCCTCATACATGGTATACACTACTGAAGGAACCATCATAATATGATTGCTATCATTTACTGAGTAAAATACATCCTGAATGCTAAGATACCAAATATATTACAGTGCAATCTCATTCAACAAGAACACTTGTGCGGGTAAGTTCCGAGTCGGCACATTTTTTCATCGAGGCCCGTTCACGCGTCTTCTTAGAACAGAGATCGGAGATGGTGTAAAGGTAAGGATTGAGAGATGAATTAATGGGCAGTATGAAGACAACGAGCCAAGCATAGGCAATGGGTGGTATCACTACCAGTTGACTCTGAGACAGAATACCCATGATGATCACCGGTACCCAACAGATGAAATCCGTCGTAACTATGGCAGCCATCTTGATAGCCATCCTAATCTGGTCGTCGCGGCTGTTGTTGTGGCGGCGCACCCGTTTCGTCGATCTCCTCACGCTGACAAAGATAGCGATGTAGCAGATGATAATGACAACGAAGCAGAGGAGGTTGACCCCTAGGAATAACGCGATTGAGAAGTACCACGATGCCTGGGTCTCGACGGGAACTGGGATCCCAACGGTCAAGTCCTCGATTCCCTCCGTGATCACTATCTGCTCGACCGTTTCATACCGCGTGACTTTAGTTCTCAGCGGTAGCCCGATACAGACATCCGACAATCCGTAGATATCAGAATCAGAATCGGAGGCCAGTACAGTCGGAGCGACAGCAACACATAATGCCAGGATCCATATGAAGCCAGCAATGATGCTTGCCGACTTGAGACGAATGTGGAGCCTGCTGAACGGAAACACGATAGACAGAAATCGATCTATGCTGATCAGCGTCAGGAAAAACACAGATGCCTCACTCGATAGGATCGAAAAGAACCCGGCTAACTTGCACGTGGCACTCGTCCGCCAGCTTAACGACACCTCAAAGTAACTGTCGCCATAGTAGGCATCGGCACCGGCGATAATTAGCATGTACAGCCCCATTAACGCATCTGACACGGCCAGGTTGAAGATGAGAAAGGAGTGAACGATGCGGTGCTCTCGACCCCCGGTGTCCTCGCGGTGGCGCCATATCATGATGAAAATGTTGCCAACAAGAGCGCTGATGCCGAGTATCCACAGCGACACTTTAAGGATAATGTTGGGCATAAGCTCGCTGCACATGAACAGTGGCGGTTCTGGTTCCAGCGTCCTACAGACAACTGTAGAAGGGAAGTAGCAGCACAGCCGATGGTCGTCCACGTACCTGGTCCATCAAAACAAACTCGTCAACATTGTACATTAGTTTGCTACAAGCCAACCCCCAAAACAATAGCACAACAATTACGGGTATAACATTGATGAAACTTGCCAGCAGTCTTTTCAAACCACACGTAACCAAAGTGCAGTGTACATTTGGGGTCTAAACAGCCATTTTTTCAATTGGATTTCTGTGCTATCATGTCAACTGGGTTTTCATTCCCTGCCTAACCTTGTGAGTTTTTGGTCCTAGCCTAACCTACATGTTTCGACCTTCCTGCCACGATTACAAACTGAACTACTTGTTCTGCCTACAATAAAGAAGAAGAGGACAAATAACTAAATATATTATCTTTACTAACATTTCTGTCACGTTGTCAAGTCCGTTAAATGCACCGTCTTCAATTATCAAGGTTGGTAATTCAGCAGATTGTCGAACAAGTATCCTGTAAAAATATGAAAACACATCCTTAGAAAACTATTAGATAGAAATACAATGCTGAAGTACCTTGACTTATTACTATTTGTAATCTTGTGTATATTATTAATGTCCTACAACGCTTAGATTAGCATCCTGTCTCTCAGTCCCCTGATGAGCCTCTAGACCTAGAAGAGACTTTACCATACTGGCCTGAAGAGCCTCTAGATCTAGGAGAGACTTTACCATACTGGCCTGATGAGCCTCTAGACCTAGGAGAGACTTTACCATACTGGCCTGATGACCCTCTAGACCTAGAAGAGACTTTACCATACTGCCCTAATGAGCCTCTAGACCTAGGAGAGACTTTACCATACTGGCCTGATGAGCCTGCAGACCTAGGAGAGACTTTACCATACTGCCCTGATGAGCCTCTAGACCTAGGAGAGACTTTACCACACTGGCCTGATGAGCCTCTAGACCTAGGAGAGACTTTACCATACAAAATAAACATTGAATTAAACAAAAGGAAATTCCTAACCAACACCTGTTAATAAAGGACACGTACTCACAATGTGTTTATTTTACCAAGGCCAACAAATGCATTAGCTCTTACTGCAAACAGGGGAACGCCAAAAATCGTTCTGAGAAAGAAAGATATTATTGACAGGAAGATTAAACTTTGATTGTCCCTCCCATTTAAATCATTATCATCTAATCCCTTTTTGCAATGCAATAACTCTTACTTTTGGTGTTTTTATTGCAAAATAAACATTATATACGTATTAATTCTTTACCTACGGCAATTAAGTCGCTCACAGCAGATTTATGTTATTGTATAAAATGGTCTATAATTGCATGGTCTTGTGGTAATAGCGGTATCGGTATTGGTAAAAGTGGATGGACAAAAGACATTACTGTTAACTCACATTCCTCTCAGGTTGTGTAGTTCCTGCAAGGCGTAGCCCTTCAACTCTGATAAGGATGTATTGGAGAGCTCTCTGTCGAAGTAAAATATGTTAATCCAGAATGGTTGAAGATGTGCTGAAACAGAGCTTGAAATATTACACTGCCTACCGACCCATAACTGCGGCACTTATAAATCTCAATGGCAGTAGTAATGACTATACTTACAGCCAGAGCAGCTTGTCCAAGCCATCAAATGTCTGTTCATTGATCTCATATAAAGCATTGTTACTCAATGACCTGGTGATCAAATCAGACAACATTTATTACTCGGGTACTTTCCACAGCGGTTCTACATTGCCCAGCCTGACCAATCACAAAACTGTACCTATGGTTCAACATGACCAATTGTTCGTAATGACAGTTGGCAGCTATGCATACATGAGCGATTACTACAAAACCAGGCTGCTATTTGTATTATGACTATGGGGGGGTACATTTATTATTAGATGCTTTATAGGTACATAAAGAAATAATTAATTGACCATTTCACAAGTTAGTTGCTGTTATAATGTAAAGACTACTTACAAAACTCTCAAGTTAGTCAGAGATTTAAATAGTCCACTTGTAAGATTGACGACATTTAAGCTAGCCAAATATCTGTAGAAAAACGGAGAAAAGAATTTAATGATGTTAGGTTATCCATGTGTTATGTTTTTTGTGAATGCACTCGGCAACAGGCAACGCACTCGGCAACAGGCAACAGGCAACGCATTTGGCAACAGGCAACGCACTCAACAACAGGCAA
>JAVCKS010000593.1:21225-38732 GCA_032273685.1 Pteraster tesselatus | reverse complement strand
ACCCTAAACAATCAAGAGTAATTAGGTGGTACATTTCCCAACGTGACAGGGACACTGTAACAAATTGGTACCCTAATGAATGGAAACACTCATGGAGTGTAACTACAAAACAATTTACATATCACAGTATATATTATATAACGTGCGAAGCACAAACATTATTATATATCAAAGCCTCTTAATTATTTAGAAATACGTTTTTTACAGAGTTGTAGTTACAATAATTTCCAAATTATTTACAGATTGTTCATAATTATTGCAGTGGCTCATAAACAACTCTACTACCTGTAGTGCCACACATTACAACTACTAATACAGCTATAGCCTTTCATTCAAGTAATTAACAATCTGGAATGCCAACCCAAAATGGAAAATTTCAAGGTAATCAGTGAATAAGGGCAATTCTATTACAACATCTTGGGGGCACCAAGGCAATTGTCCTTGATGCTTTAGCTACATGACTGCACACTGACCATGCAGACAGGCACATATGGGCAATCAATGCGAGAACAAGAAAAATTCTTCATAGTCTCCAGACTAGAGCTTTATTGACAGTGCAAATATTATTCATGTCAACTGGAAACCTGACCCAATTTGTATCGACCTAAAAAAAAAAAATTTTCAAAACATTATATTCCCCTCAAACCCTAACCCTTGTGGTTGCTTGGTTAACTGGGGCTTGATAATTGCCTTGTGAAAGGACCTAACCCATATAAACTCGATAACTCAAACCGAACAACAACTAGAGATAGAGAGAAACAGGCAAATTAAGTCGGAGACGTCGAGAACTATGAAGGTAAAAACCAGTCAGCAAAAACTAGGATGGTTCATAATTTGATAAGCCCAACTTACGTTCGGTCACCGTTATTTCAACACACTTCGTTTCCCTTGCCTGGCTATCGAGACACTTGTAGGTAAATAGCATACACGCATGTTGTTAGTCTATGAAGTACATAAACAAACCAGAAACAGGGTCATGTAATGATAACATCATTTCACGAAAAAGTCCACACTTTTTGTAGGGAACAACAAACTGTGATTGAAAAGTATTCAAAGCCCGGAGTGTATTACGGTACCAGCACTGTGTGCATTGTAGATACAAGCTTGTTTAAACAGCACTGATATATGCAGTAGATTGACGTCATATGATTGGTGGGTTATACATTAATAATAATAATAATGTACTAAAGGCCTACATCGTGCAGTGTACATGTACGTTTCATCCGGTTTCATTGCAGAATCGCTTTTCCCATCTACAGTTATTGCGTCCTTTGACCTCTGGAAAATTATATTAAGGAGAAAATCAACTAAATCAATCATCCAAGTCATCGATGTACACTAGCAGCTGGTACCCTGTGGAATAAGCACACCTGCTTACAGCTGGCTTGGAGGAGCCTGGGAAAACAGTTGACTGAAAAAACAGCGCCCTCTATGCTTTGGAAATCCTTTGAACAGCACATTTAAACCAGGGGAGGCGTTAACAAACTCAAAGATGTTTGGGGCAGCTAGCACGCACACTGTAACAATAGAAACACCGCGATACCCATGCGGTTCGCGCCGCCCTGTGCAACCGCATTTTTGATTGTTTAATCCTGCTGTGGCGGCACTAATCGTAACAACCAATTCTGTGCGGTACGAATGATTTCGCGTCTGGTAAGATAAATAACCGATGACAAGGCCAAATAAAAAAAATAACGAATCACAATTAAGGATCCTGTTGTTATTGCCGCGCTTGTTGCGAACGTTTTATCTCGCTGTAAATAATTCTTTTTCGTAACGGACTGCAAAATTATATCAGTATAACTGTATTTTCGTTATAACCGTATTCTCGTAAAAAATATCTCGTTAAAACCGTTGATTTTTATAGACAAATACACACAGTTTGGTCGGGACCAAGAAATGTTCTCGTTATATCCGAGCTCATCGTAATGAGAGTCGACTGTATTAGTCTATTCACCACTGCATTTATGTAAATATAATCCACTGGCAATCTCTTCATCCAAGTCCTTCATGTGTATGTATTCCACCACCTTCTCTCTCTAGCTCTCATAGTGTACACTATTTGTACAGCAATCATCACATCTTCACCCAGCAGTGTCCCAGCTTGGTATATTTATTAGTGTGAAGCCTCTGGTAATGGAATTATGGAAACAGAAGAGACATTTGATACTGGTAACTTTGATCCTTCGAGGATTGTAATTGTAACCATTGACCTAGTTACATATAGATATATGTACACTGTACATGTACTGTACCTATACTGATGCTGTTTTGTGTATTAAGGTATCGTAGTTAGTCGGCCCACAAGTAAGTCGCAAAGCCTTATCAAATAACTTCAAACAGTATTTGTTCGAAATATCAATATTTGTCATTTAAAGAGCCCCTCTAACAAAATAAAAATGATTTTCATATTACATCAGTAACAAATAAGGAAGTATCAAACTGAATGCAATGTGGTTTGGCTTTAAAGCTTGCCTATAAATGGTGTAAACAAAATCGCTACTTTCCGCCACAGGGTTATTTCTTGAAAATGCAATGCTGGCCATGCTTTGTTCACAAATATGTTAGTGCGATCATGACGAAGAATAGAAGACATGCAAAAGAAATAGTCGGATAGTTATCGCAACAAGTATGTACGCTAGCTAGACTACAAAACATTTGGAAATGTTATTCGTTGAATCAAAACTACACCTACCCCGAATCATAGTAATACCCACACTTTACTTTAGGACGCGAATGGACTCAAATGACAGCACAGAACGAGCGCATGAGTTTGGGATGATGTGACAGAGAAATATGGCCAGCTCGAAGATCTATTGCCACCCATTAAAAAGTGAAAGTTACAATGGTTTTGCCATGTCACCCGGCAACCCAATTCCTTAGCAAACACCATCTTGGAAGGTGCAGTGGAAGGAGAAAAACTGCCTCAACAAAAACAACAACAACACAGAGTTGACTAAGAGAACAGCCGCAGAAGCTACGCGAATTGTTAAAGGCAGAGAGGAATGGAGACAGATAGTGCTATGGCCAGTGCATCATGAGGGATCCTACGACCAAGCTCATGTTAGCTATTATCTCTAACAATGAAATACATTAGTAGATAACCCTTGTTAATATTGTATAAAACAGCTTTGTCTTGTTGGCTGCTATTGTTAGCTAGAATTTCTAATGCAAAATTAATATTGATTCTTGTTTATTTGTATTCTTGTATATAAATTAATTCTCATAAATTAAGGTTATGTTGGGGACAATTTTATTCTGTCTATAGATGTTGTGAAACTCAAATATTTTATTTCTTAAAAAATGCTTTGTAACTCATCTGATTGGATCCCAATATACATACATAACACACAATGCTCTGAAAATAATGTTACAACTAATAATTTCACTTGTAAAAAGGAAAATTAGAAACTAGTTGTAACAATTGTAACCAGTGTTTGTCTATAGGATCCCCAATCATGACAACTACGCCACACATGACAACTATTTCAGATTTCTATGTAACAAATAACCCACCTTGGAGTTACAGCTGCAAATGCTGAAGGCTGCTGGGAAATCAACACCCTGTGATAAAAACATGACCCCAAAATGCACGCGAGTCTATAGGTAAACTGCTAGCCAAATATAACATTCCAGTATTTCACTGAACTTTGGAAGAAAATGCTTAACAATAAAACTTGAAAAATCTACGGTGTGCTCTGAACATGAATCTAGTATATGGAATGTTGTTGGCAACTTTGAATCATTTTGTGCATCCGTATAAGACTGTTTACCTCCAACCTGAATGCTGGTACATATTTAAACATACTGATATTCGAATGTACAGTAATTGGATATTACACAAGAACTGGATTTCTTTAGTAGTAGTACAGCTTCTAGGTACAAACACCGTTCGTCTAGTAAATTTGATAGCGGTGTGCGTGCTGTCAAGCAAACTTGGCAATGGCATATTGGGGCTAGGCAAGTGCACTCTCGAGTATACTGGAAAAACATACAATAATACTGGTTATCTTATTTTGAAAAATATCTTGCATCTTGCTGTTCAAACGTTTGGTTTCTGACACATGATGGTTTCTCACAGGTGATTTTGTGTGTCTGTATGTGTTGAATTATGAGAACCAAAAGTACATGCACTCTAGTGATAATAAATTACAGATTAACTGCCAACAGTTGCCCATAATAAGGATATATACATGTCGACTGCTTATTTACATCATGATTCACACTTGAAACTACATAATAGTCACAAACAAAAGAGGTAAGAGTGGGCATTTACGGCTATTAAACTGTGTTTTTCTGTTTCAATGGCGTAGCTGAGAAACCAAAAAGAAGAAAAAGGAGCAAGCAGCTAGGGCAACACGTTGTGCTGTGTTTTACATTTTTAATGGAAGAGCATAAAAAGCCTCCAGCATACTGGTCATGAACTTTGACATTGTGACCCAAGGGACAGAAACCTAAGGTAAACATTGACCTCTGATGGAGAACTGAAGGTTAGGAAAGCATTCTACACTGCAAACAATTTTATTGCGATTCTTGAGCAATAAAAATAGTATTTATTTGCTTAAAAAGTGAGAATGACAGTAAACAACAGACGTAGAGTGTACGTGTGCACGTGTGCACGCACAGTGTACATAATTTACAAGAGTACTTTCACAGTTAAGGACTGCTTAAATAAGAAAATTCTCGAGACAACGCTGAGAGTTGGGAGGAAAGTCTCAATGGAACTTGGAAACCCATAAGGTCTGATAGTAACTGGAAACCCGATTCACATTGTTGGGATCATTGGGAGTTCGAACCCAGGACCTACTGTACAGTGGGTGAAGATGAGGGAAGCATTGCTCCCTCCAAACCCACGCTCCACCCCCTCCGTTAGGCTTACATGTACTTATAGTGCTAGATTACACTTAGATCAATAGACCCCTCCCCTGCTGATACTTACATTGTAGTTCAATATACAAAGAACACAGTGATAAATACATGTACATACATGCGCTCCTGCTTTACTTTGTTATTATGACATTGATTACACACATGATACAAAGGACCAATTTCCTTTGACAGCAATGTGAAAATAGCCCCAGGGTTTTTGACTTTACCTCTCTTAATCCTGTGGTCAGTCAGGTCACACAGGCTATTGGTCAGACAGGTTCAATGATTACAACATAATACCAGGGCTACAACAAATTGACTCAATCCTGGATAAGCTACATAACCACTTCGGGAACCACAAAGATTGTTCTTCTATTGGGAGATAAACATTTGTTGAATTAGTTTTAGTTTGGGCCATATAACAGAGCTGCCAACCTGTCTGAACAAAAAAATGTATATATATAGAGTCCATCTTGCTATAGGGGTCGGAATGCTGGGTCATGACCAACACCCTATAGCCAAGGCAGTTGATGGCAACTATACTCTCTTCCTCAAAGTAGCTCAACATTATTCTCAGATCCCATACAACCAACGAAAAAAATCATACAATGCCCTCCCACAAATAATGCAGGTGATAAGGAACCCTGCCTTGCTCCTGTTGGTTATGTGATGCATCATCACAAAATGGCAGTCAAAGTTTTTTTATGGTAGGATGATGCAAAATGCAGAGTTAGTCATCTATCCCTGATCATCAAAAGGGTTATCGAGGAAGATAGAGGCTTGTGTGATGTTTGCCTTATAAGGCGTTGGGAGACCGAGTTGTCCAGTGGTTGAATGACCCGATTGACTGATAGTATCAGAGAAACACAGCCAAAATAAAGCAGATCAAGCGAATTAGCATATATGGCATGTCATTGGCTAATATTGCGTCGAATGCGTCCTCTCATAACTGACCCATAATGCTGTTACCCATGCCAGTAAAATTCTACCTCAATAACTGGATCAGAACCAGATCAAGCCTTAGTGTGAAGGCATGAGGGATCAGAGATTTGCGGTCGTGATAATATTGCCGGATCTTGATCCACAGTGTAAATGACAACCTTACCAAATCAATATCACTGTCTCTGGGTATTATTTTGTTTTCCCAAAGGCCCGATGTTATTATTAATTCTTCAACAAAATGGCCATAGCACACATTAACTAAGCACTACATCACTTACCAAAACCATGGCGGAATTTTAACATGGTGAATTTATGTTGTGCTTGCATTAACTCAAGTAGATATTGGTTGGTTCCGGAGGAATGCTCGCCCCTGAATGCTGCCCGCTGCATCAGAAAACTTGGGAATGGATCCACTCTTGTCGGCAACAGTCGCGGATAATGAAGGAAACGAGGTTTGCTCCTTATGGCCATCGGCTTGTGAGGATTGTGCATCATGGCACAAAATTGAACGCTAAAATATTCAGTATTATCTCGACTTAATGTCTGGAAGAAATGTGCAAACACCGACCACGGACACTAGACACCAATTAACAAAATGCTATAAACAACCTTGTTGTTATTATTATTATAAGACATGGATCAGTTAATTTCAACTGTCTCCTTATTGTGGGTGGCAGGGGGGGGGGAACAATTAGCTCCAATATAATGCATGAAAAAACTGACAGCAGCTATCCATCCATGAACCAAGCACAATATGGTTGTTAAATGTCTATAATGTCAAGCGTACTGTTGTACACATCTGGTGCTGATGTTTCAACGAATAAACTCCATTCATCGCAATCCTTCAGCTGCACTGTAGTCCATTGCCAGCACTATTAACTTTAGATTCATTGGCGGAAATCTTTACTCAATCCTTTAATAGGACTATTCACGCCAAGTTATCAATTGCAGATAGCTTCACTATTTACCTAATAGTTACCTATTGTGGATGAACCAACACAAACGATAATGGCGCTTTATTAAACCTAAAGAATGCAGAACAGAAAGCAGGTATTTGGCATAAAAGCTGCCACAGTTATATTTCACTTCATATCAGTCACATTATCGCAGTTAAGATGAAACGTTACGAAACAGATGTTGGGCTGATTTCGTTCTCATTGATAAGACTTTCTCTCGTGCGGATAATTACCAATTCTTGACCCTTCGGGTACTATAAATTAAATCAAAAAGTCAGTTCAGAAGTTACCATCTCCACATGAACCACAACTGTAACTTTATTGTTCCGATATTGCCAAGAATGCAGCTTTATAGATGAAAATAAGCTTTGCAGCCAACAAGCTTTCCGGATTGACGTCTCATTTCAGAATCAAGCAACATCAGAAGTTCAGTGCAGCACTCAGAGCATGATGGCACTGATGGCAATCATTATACAATAAACCATTAGACTATACAGCCAGCTACTTGTTGTAACAATATTTATTAATTGAGATGGTAAAACACACCACCCAGACTCCACCACACTCATTAGCAAAATGCAGCACTATCCAAACTAACTATATCACCAGATGGCTGGCTATACTGTACTTAGACTAAAGTACATGGACATGATAAACTACACTTTAATTGCCACAGAACATTGGAGACTTAGTAAGTCAGTCATATTTTATTAGGGTAATAATTATAAACTATATAAAAAATAAATGTATACAATTACTGGACGATTTTTTTCTTTATATATTTGTATCTTTTGAATATACGTGGTTGATGCAGTTACAGCCTACCACAAAGGTCTGTATTTTATAATTCAGGAGAATGCGGTAACAGAGAACCTATTCCAAGAGTCTGTACCAATACCATCGGTATAAGATGTCACGATTTTTGCGAAGAGAGGAAAGCCCAAGAAGAGTATATGGACTAAAAAGTAAGTAAGTACGTCTACCTGTTAAATCATCTAGACATATAATAAATCGCTACAAAAACGATAGCGCATGTTAAGGTTGTCAGGATTTTGTTATCATCTCTAGAGTAATATCATCGCCACGGCCAGTTGACTACAGGCAAGCCCAGACAGGTTGATTGCACTTTATAGGTTTCATTAGACACCGTGTCCAAATTTCAAAAACATTTATTCAGTTACTACGACCTTGGCACATGACATTGTAGAAACAAATTATACTAACCATTAAAACCTCCTTCAGGAGTATACACACGGAATAAACAATGGCCCACATTAACATGGAGGCAATTTTATTTGTTCAAGGTTTCATCATAATTCACTGGAACTAATATTATTGAGTGGCGCTAACAGTATTATTCATCCATGGACATACATAATGCAACAGCACAAGTGATATGAATAACATGTGTCTATATTCACACTATCACTTTTAGTATGATCAGGTTTAAAGGACCTACGACCTCCTGACTTATTTAGGTAAACTCCCCCATCATCCTGCATGTTGTCTGCCCCCTCCCTGCACGGGCCGTACAAACGTTGCCTGCTCCTATATCATCTAACAGTATAACACATCCTATAGATACAGGTGTTCATGTGATGCTGCCGATGCTGCCACACCTGTATCGGAGATACTGGTGAAAACTTGTTCCCCCATAACACAAATCACTACAGGTATGTGGTTACTCTGCCTGATCAGGTTTCTGGCCCCATAAATTAGTAGTCAGTGCAAAGTAGTCTTGTGGCAAAGCAAGATACATGGTCCTACTGCCAAGTTTAATGAATGGACGATTTGCAATGCACACCATGCACAGATAAGCCTCTAGTCTTTGTCAATCAATGTTAGTTTGTTACTAGGGCCGGGTAACTCATAATGTACACGTTGAACATGCTGTCATCCAAGACTACAATGCTGCATCATTTTATGGTGTGGTTCCCATTTTGTTAATTAAAGTTGTGCATGGTACTGATTATAATGGATTATCATTGTGAACACCATACAGATCAGTGATGATGTGCACCTATTATTTAGGTACGTACTAGGTATAGCGACCGAAATTGAAATTTTGTACGTACATGTACTATAGGCCTAGAACAAAAACTAGCTCCTTGGTCTCACTCTTTGAAAAACTGCAGAATAACCAAGTGGGCACACTTAAATTATGCCAACATTTAAAGGGGCACATCATGCATAACCCGAGCGTCCGCGGCGGAAATCGCTGTAACGAATGACCACAACAGTAAACAATCATTTGTCGACTCTATCCTATTCGTTACAGCCTACATGCAAACATACTAGCACGTTGTACAACAACACCTGTTGGCAATAAACCATGTAATTACACATATATATATCAATGGCGCCTATTTAGTATACTTTCTGGAATATAAGGCTCATGGTTTAAAAGCGGCAGTGTGCAAAAATCATCAAAATAAGGATAAGATGTTAACTGATACACAGAACCTACATGTACAAGCCACACCCGCATTAGCCAGGCTCCATGCAGGTTAATTAGTCTGGTGGTCTAGTGGTCTGGTGGTTTCTCTTCTCGTAAAACTAGATAAATGTGACCAGACGTGACCAGACGTCGCATATTTGAGTAATATTATAATTCCTCTAGAAATTTACACACATTATAACCTGGTATTTTGTTGTCGAAACATGATAACTTTTTAACAAAAGAATGCATTATGTGTTCAACATACATGTATATCAATATAAAGCAGATATTTCACTCTTCCAGCCAAATAACTGAAATAAAGTTTTGGGCAACTCATTTTTGCAGGGCGGGTCACAAGATAATCTTATTGCTGTATTAGTACATGCTTACTTTTTCTTTGAACAACAAATAATAACCACTAGTTTTAGGAGTCTTAAAGAAGACTACAAGTACCCTAACACGTACGTGATTACTATAGAGGGCCCTCTTTTGATAACATTATTGCAGGACAGTCTTTGACAAAGACTAGCATTGGAGCTGCGGGCTTACTGTATGTGGCTAACATTATAGTACATCGACTATATGGCTATTTATGTAGTACACCTGAGTACACCAACAATTTTCCGCGAGGTACTGGTGACATAACCATCATTTCAAATGTAACAATGGCTTTTTGTGTTCTAATTGTTACAGACTCTGTTGTCATTGCTTGAGGACAATTCAACTATACTGTTGGAACTTAAGCGAATAGTGTCATACTTATTTGGTGTTACAAGTCTCAGCAAAATTGTTCACCTCCAAAAGTCATGATTCCCTAGAGCACTGATCCCCAGTAGGTGGCCCACGAGAGCCATGCCTGGCCTAACTGTATTAATATCTGCAGATATAACAACTTTTACTTCTGCAGTGGACGAAAACTGATGTTTTGGCTCATGGTTTGGCATTCTTGACATAGTTTGGCCCTCGGTTCAACATCTTTGAACTTCTAGGATTGTTTCATCCCGACAATGATTTCAGAGTAGAGGATTCATTTTCGCTGCTGCTGCTACTACACAATCGTACCATCGTATATTTCTATGTAACGTGTCATGCTCATGGGAAACAATTAAAACAATAATTTGTGATCATTTTGGATGCCGTCTATTACTGTTTACATATCGACCCGCAGTTTTCCAGTATGGCATTAGACAGTTTGTTAGGGAATTTCTCTTTGGAAATGTCTCTGAATGGATGATATTTGTAACAACATGGTATAACGAAACAATTGTCTGCTGAGATGTGGTCCATGAGCAATTTAGTTTTCGTGAAACCATGGTATGAATTTCAATGCTTGGTTTCATTTGAATGTCATAAATATGGTTCCCAATTACCGGTAGTAAGCCAGCAATATTTACTATTGATCAGCTATTCGGAGGGAGAAGACTATACAGGTCGGAAGTTGGATGAAATTATTAAATGTTTGAGTTGTCAGTAAATTAAACGTGATCCCTAGACCCTGCTGTGGGCAATTAAACCAGACAAACTCACAAAGCGACTATATCGTGTGTTTGCATTTTGACAATGTGACAGCCCATTATTGTTAGCACCATTGTAATTTAGCATTTAAGGAAATGGATGCTTTACGGCACTTTTCACTCGATGACAATTCTTTTCAGACTGATTCTAAATCGCACGTTTATTCCATGACACTCAGCTTTAAATATCATTCAATCTTTACCGCCAAATTGACTTAACATCTTGACAGTATGTACACCAGCCAGTCGACAGCCATAATGCTGCTATAACAATAACGCAGGGTGTTTTTTTTCTTTACATAGCAAAGCTGCAGGTTTTTGTCTTGTAATCTGATTAGTTTGATACTGTAAATGTTGATGCAATTTTGTCTACTCTTTACACTTAACAATGAGGGCAGCATACACATTTTACTGACTGGCGGCGATCGCCCACAAATTCGTCGGATGACGATGAAATGTGTGTTGACATTCTTATTAAAGATGCAGCGTCCAATTTCACCCTGATTTCACCTTAGTAAACCAAATATCAAATTAATAATTTAGCCTTTATTATTAGGTTTAACGCTTTCACGCCCCCGAGGGGACTTTAAAGTCTCAGCCTCTACATACTATGCAACTTTAAATGATCTTATTCGGTCTATTTATGATGCATGATAATTAGTGAATAAAATGTGACTATTAGCATCAAAGTTGCATTTAAAGTCACAATGAATGTTCTATATAAAAATCACATTTTATACATTTTATGTCTGAAAAATATCTTGGGCTTGAAAGGGTTAATTAAAATGATATACGGCGTTAAACAAATCCACCCACATTATGAAACCAATCCATTCACGTAAAGCTACAGAGTATCTTATAGAAAACTGTATAATTACTGCTGCCAGTATATCCTTAAAATAACTCTTATGTTAGATCAATCTCAACTAATGAATGATTCAATTCCCATATTGTTATGAAAATTCTTAGAAAGTTCTTCATGGATAATTAATTAAGTCGGTTAGGTTTGTCCGGAGGGTATAAGCTGTTTCACGTTCGCGTCATCAACCCAGGGGGTGGTCATCACGACCGTGCACAATTTGTGGCAGACGGCTTCGTGTTTCGGCAAAATTGGTTACAGAGAGATCTTTTACCTAATGATAAAAATTCTTTTTAAGAGAGATAGACCATGTATATTCACTATATATGTAACATGTATCATTATTACTGCATGGAACTGGATCAGGAGCATTGCTGATTGCACTCAGAGTGTATTAAGATGATTAAGATGCGTGTGTATGTTTTCTAGTAATTTCCATGTAATTTGCAACTAGACTTTAATCAAGCTCATGACCACAATAAAATACACACACACACACACACACACAATGGAGACAACAACACCCACACAGCCAACCTCACAAAACAGCACCCACACAGCCAACCTCACAAAACAGCACCCACTTCTTATGTACAAAATAATGAGATAATATACAAACTATAGCCCGCAGAGCAAGTAAGATGATATAAGACGATATAAAACGATATCTACAATGCATTTTTAAAACAAGTTTTTAAAGTATTTATAAGCTACAAACTACCGGTATGCTCTCTGGTAGGTTATTCCAGTTGTTATCATGGCAATTTCTGTCTTTTTATTTGTTATCCAATTGTCCCACTCTAGTGGCTGGAGAGTATTTATTCAAGGAATTCATATTTATACAGTTATTTAATATCGTATACCTCAATACGCAGTGAAAACAATTTCTTCGGTCTGAAAGGGACTTCCATCCAATTTGAGCTATATATTTAAAGTTTTACTGTCAGTCTTTGCATTTATCTGATTGCATCTGTATAGAATCCATAAAGAACAGCAGTAATCAACATGTGGTCAGCTAAGCACTGAGTACATCTTCAGGGCAGTTTATGTTTTATCAACCCATGCATAGATGCACAATCGGTTGCACACACACACACACACACACACAGGTAAATTATAAAAATCGAAAGCAAAATGTTGACATTCCTCCTCAGATCATCAAGAATATGGCATGTACGATGTTCAGAGAATTACCACTGAGGGCGCTATTAACACTGGTTGACACCTGGTGTGTACAGTGTAGGTGTCAAGATTTAACTGTGAATTGATTGATACACCTGTATGTTTTCATGTACATGTACATGCATATAAGTAGTCGTTCAGTGTTGCAGTTGATCAAACATTTGTCAAGTATTCACTGCCAGTTCATCATTGTAATAAGTACGGTGTTCTTCAATGCCTTGCCGAGTAGCCAAGCAGGAAATATACTCGGCTATACTACTAGTGTCCTTTTGCTGTTCACACAAAACAAAGCTACAGTTTTAGAGGTGTGAGGAAAGCCCCGATAGGAACTAAGGAAAACCACATGCAAACCAAAAATCCCCAAAATGTCTCATCACAGTACAGTGTACTATATCAAACAAGGTTACGAAACTAGTAGTAGTATCGTCATGAGGATCGGGGCACCTCCGTATATAGTATGATACAGGCCTGCTAATTATGCGTATTGATTTTTTTTCCTATCTTTTGAAGACATCGCAACAATGAAAGGCAGGCCACACCTGGGGGCAGTAGATAAAAAGAGCAAATATGCCGTGCGAAAACCAGCCACAATGCTACATTTCCCCAATAGTTACAGCTACTTGGGTGTGCATGTAAAGTAATAGTATAATAATTTATTTAACATTACAGATGTTTGTTATTTAAGTGTTTCATGGCTGAAGAGAGTGCGTCTGAATCAATACTGTTCCTGTTCCTTGTTAAAAAACCATACAAATACACTAGACTAAAGGTAAAACGCTTGTACTCAGTCCATCGGTCCAGCGGGTTATTTCAAGCCCTGGGAGATAATACATGCTTACTACAATTAATATCTGATTGTTCACAATTAGTAGTAATGTACATTAGATATCCGGTGATAATAAAAAAATAAAATCCATTTGTCAATTCTCAACCAGAAATACAGTCTTTCCTCTGTGTTTTTCCTCTTATTTAAAACGTACATCTCTTAGTACTGTATCTTTTGTTTTGCCTCAGGAAGAATCCTTAAAGGTAAAAAGTAAGTATCAGTTGGACAATAAACTGGATTGGTGAGGGTATGGGGGCAATGCCTCCATTTGGAACAGAAGAGCATCAACTCTGACAAGGTTAGCCAACAATGGACGACAAAATTTATTCAATTATATCCTGATAATAAGATTTGCAGCTTTGGAACTGAGTAAGTGATGTGAAGTGCATGGAAGAGGGAGGCCTTGCCCTAGAATAACCTCACGCATCTGCATAGAGGGCCCTTCAAGAAAACTTGCCGGTTACTCGGGTTGTCTGTCAGAGGAAATTAGAATTCTGAGGAGTCGTAAATTTGGCTTATCCTTTATATGTGAACCAATAATGCCCCCAAGTCACTCTACATGTAGCAGGCAAGGGTGAATAATTTATCATTGATGTGACCTTTTACATCCTACATGTGTTTGACATTGCTTATTTATAGCTGTACAGTTTCATAACTAGTTTCTCCTAACAACCAATGTGATTTTATTGCCACAGATTATTGTACAAATTTATATAACTCCTCACAATGGTTCTTTGACCAAGTATATATTCCAAAATGTTTTAATAAACTTAAAGTATACCACAGAATCGTTTATGCTGCTGTAAAGTGGGATTATTATGCCACATTATTACGAATGTGGGGCACGCACGAGTGAACAATCTAACAGCAACCAAGTAGTAAAAATACAAAATTATGCCTTTGTTGTGTAACTTATTCACACATTTGGTGGTATATACTTTAATGTAAATTTATTAGAACATTAGGATATGTATTTTGTCCAAGAACTTTTTGGGAGAGTTTATGTATACCTTTGGAATGCAATATTTCTCAGAACATACACCAATATACAATTTTTCTGTTCACAAAAACTATTCACAAAAGCATTATTTGGGTTTCAAATGTCAAAACTAACATGATCTTTTCAAGAACAAAACATACCAATGGCAACAATGAAACTAAAATGTTTGCAAAATGCCACATGATGAAACAAGAATCTGCTAGACCACAGACGATTTTTTTTCTTTTAATGGTCCACCTTGCATACATCTTCACACCACTCGTAACTCCAATAGAGTTCTTTGCAGCACTTCAATGTGTGTACTGTACATTACGTGCCGACTAAAAAAAAGTATCACATGTAGTTTTAAATGCCAAATATTTTTTATTAAATTGGCACCTACATCCTGAAACTCATTACTAAAAAGAAAAAAATCTAGTTTTTAAAGCAATGTAGCTGTGTATGTATTTTGTTTTTGGCAAATATTAGTTTTTTCTATACAACAAATACTACATACATGCAGCTACCATTATGACAAGCTTTGCGTAGAATGTATCTGTACTGTGATTGTAACTGATTGGTGTGTAACATATTTCTCTACTATCAATTTACAGGGACTGTGTTACAAGTATGTAGAGCTACTTTTAGCTCAGCCCAGGCTGCCCGGCCCAGGCTGCCCGGCCCAGGCCAACCAGCCAACCCAGCCAAGCCACATTTACTCCCATAGCATTTACAAAGATTTTTTATTTAGTTTAATGTACAAAAGAGGTACACAACTTTTCTACTTGAAACCTTCAACCATCAAAATTATTTTACAACATTCAGAGTAAACCATCTTAAATCCAAGACAGGGGTGGTGAAAGGGACACATGGACACCCCTGTGGCGTCTGAACTATGCACCAACTGTTCACCATTGAACGAGATTCCCTGATCTGGTCAGAGATTGTCTAACTTTGTCCTGACGTGACCTTTCTTTTCCCCCTTCTAGACTGTCTTATATTCAGCATGTGGCAGACTAATATTACAAACCCTAATCAAATTAAGTAACAACCTGGTCAGTGGGCTTTTTCTCTTTTTTCCCCCCCTTTTTTTTCTTTCAGGAGCGAGACAGAGAGAGAAAACATGGACAGCAAATACCCCAGAGGGGCTTTCTTTCAATTTCAGGCTCTTTGCTGGAATTGAATTTCCCACGGAGGTCTTAAAATAAACTGCCCCCCAAATTAGCCACTGCTTGTTGTCTGATTCTGAGTCTCATTTCAGAGTTAGATAGAGATCAGGAATGGCACTCCTTACCACAGCTAGCAAGTTTCTTAGTTTCTTGATACTAAACAAGAGCTGATGGAATGGCCACTGTATCCAAACATTGCTACAAACTTTCACCAACAATGATACCCGATAAGTTGCCACTGTCAAAACAACTTAACATACCAAACTATCTCCAGGTCCTAAGATTTATATATTGGGTGGAAATACTGAGAAGAACTTGGTATAGTGCCTACTTGGATAGAAGCATAGGCTAATATAATTGCAAGAGCTACATTTACACTTGTACACATACAGTACCAGTCAAAGGTTTTTAAATCATACAGACCTACACATGTATACAAGTTCATTAAACCTTATTTTTGAATGATGAAATGTTTTGTTATAAAAGCTATTCAAATTATTGACATATTCAAGTCATTGACATAATCTCCTACACATAATGATGCAATTTCCATCACCCTCGGCCATCTGAACAAATTTGTGTGAAGACATTCACACCTCTAAATAAATGTGGTAGAGATACATGTATATGTAGGGTTGCTGACATTGTGTCACATTGTTTACAAAGTCTTCTACATAAAGCCAGTTAATCACCCTGGATGCAAGCTATTTACTTCATGATTTCTGTGGCGCAAACATTTCTGTGGTATACCAAAACATTTGACTTGTACTGAGCAAAATGACAACTAATTAGATGTGACTTTGATCTTTGATCCTGACCTCTCCAAAGCTAATCCTCACTTACTGTTAACTGTCATATACTGTACAAACACACTGTACAAAGTTTCTTCAAAATCCAGTCAATTGCACTTCCCCAATAGTAAAAGTTGTGTTGGTACATGTATTTTATACATCTCTTTCCATCCCTTGTAGCAGCACAGAATAACCCTACCTTCCGTAGGATGACAAATCTAATTTTTGGAACATTATCATCTGATAATGTTCCAATATGATCTTGCCTGTTGTATCATTTCATTTTGTCAGGCATTTTAGCTTTAATCCTCCTCCTCCAAATGAAGTACAGAATGTGATTCCAAGGACATACTATATCTAATTACTAGCAACACATCCATTTAGTCTTGATATTTTATCATATATCCTGGTATTTATAGACTGTATGAAGTGACTAGCTATTTATCAGCAGTTAGTTTTTGTAATAATTGTTCATCGTTTCAGTCTGCCGAGACACCCATATGTTAAAAATGTAAAATAAAAACATAAATTCTTTGTCCTAACTAAGTAGACACACATTACGGAGAGCCACTCTGGGCCCAGAATAGCGTGGACACCATGAATAATAATAATACTATATCGTAAATATGGCAATAAGTCATAATGGTGGATATCACTCTAATCCAGCTAAACACTGCTAAAAAACAGTTTTCATATACAGACATGAATCATGGCAATTTATCTCCTGCAAGTTACAGGTGCAGGATATTTTAGAGATCAAATATTGAACGGTCCATATTGTTGGATAACACCTGTTTTATTTTATTGTTTCCAATCTATGACTAAATGAGGTTTAAATAAACCCACATCTTTTTTTAAACCACCAATATAATTTTTTCAAGAAAACTAAAGATTCCTACAGTACAGTACCATTTAGAAAAAAAACAAGATGATGACAAAGAAGATGACAACAAGAAGATAACGTCAAGCAGGTGTGTCCA
>JAVCKS010000593.1:0-14743 GCA_032273685.1 Pteraster tesselatus | reverse complement strand
CAAACCATCACTAATTATATTCCAAGTAATTCTCTTTTTATACTCATTGATCTGCCTTTCATCATAAAACAAAATAATGCTATTCTTCAGTACAACTATTCAAAGTCAAACATTGAAAGGGTAACAAATTATTATTTTATTTCAAACAATAAATATTCAGATTGTATCATCATAAGATGATCAGAAAAGCTACTTTTACAAAACTAAACACAAGAATTTCTCCTGTCTTGTAAGGTTTTCTTGCAAACACGTGTAACATACAATTGGAAAGCTTTGTGTTTTATTACTGTGTTAAAAAATTGCATACTCTAAATTTTCTTGATTTGCAACTTTATTCTGATTTAGAGAGAGCAGGTCACATATACAGTGATGTATAATCATAGCAGTTTTTTTCTACCTGTAAACAGTGCCACATCACACTGGGATTTGTTTATTCAACCCTAGAAGCAAACAATTCTGTAATCCATGCTGACAGGTGCAGCAGGAAATGTTGGGGGGCCCAAGGTTTTCTTTTAGAGATTTCATGTGTATTGACTATCTCAGACACTGGAAGCAAAATTCCAAGGATCGTAGCGTTCTTCTCATCAGCTATAAAGGTTTTTATACATGTGTTCATCTGTCTCCACACTTAGCTATAGATACAGAGCCAAGGGGGTCCATGGATGAACCTTCACCAACAAATTAGATGGAGACATTGTAGCAATGATTGACTCGAGGATCGTGTAATGTGAATGCAGCTTGTGGATATACCTCTAAAGCAGTGGTAAAAACACTATTTAGTCAGCATATCTTTGATCGAGATTCATGGTAGACACAGGACTGTCTTTCCCTTGGAAAATATAAACCCGAAGGTTTTTGGAGTATATGAAACACAAAGTCTGTCACGCTAACAGGCCAGGGAGAGGTGGTATACGAACAATCGTTCAGTTTGTGTGTCGGTTGTGTAAATACTTCTCCCACGAACGATAAAACGCTTATATCTGTCGATCATTGATCGACTATTAATTGTTAACACCTTTAGTACATTCAAACCACGATATTATCATGATTACAAACAGAAACTAAACAAAACTTTCGCTGGTTTGGTTTAACATTCCAAGGAACGTTTCATTTTAGCTACAAAGATCGAACAAATGTGATATTAGTATTTGAAAATTGGTTACGTAGATATCGTCAAAAACGATGTCGAACATGTAGTGGATAAATAATGCATGCCAAGCGATCATATATATGCTGCGTGTATCTATATTACTGTATACATATATGGGCTCTAGAGTCTTTGCATGCAGTGCGCAAGCTAGCATTTTGTATGAACCAAACTTTACCCTGTCCACTATGTAAATGACTATACTAACATGTACTCAGTTGTTTTATGAAATCATAGGCAATATTATAAAAACACGACACTATTTACAATGAATGAATGAATGGTTTTACAAAATAAATTTCAAGACAATAACCTGGCCAAACCTACCAAGTTATCAACTTAACGTTTACGAATATTTCAGTGTGATGTGAAATCTGTCCGAAATTGGAAAGAAAATTTGTGAACAAATGATATGTATTAATTTTCTTGTCATGGTAAGTAAATACATGGTTAAATTTCCATGCAAAGGATGCATATATTTTTATAGACTAACTTGCCCTATATATTTATGCACACAATCCATAAATCTATACTAAACAATGAAACAAATGTCCGCACACATATATTGACATTTATTGAGCAAATATCTGTGTAGCAAAGGTAGTGTAAAGGTCAAATAGAATGTGATGGGTGACGTACAACAGGAAATGACCTACAATAATGACCCACAATAATGACAACGTATTATTGACTAAATGGCAGTGAACAAAAAAAAACCCAGCAAGTAATTAAATCAAAATATCACTTCTCTTCAACAAATATAAAAAAACATTATTCAGAACATAATCGTAAATATAAATAAATATGAATAAATATAAATAAATATAAATATATATAATATATAATAATACAAATAAATAAATTAATAAATACAAATATTTTAATAATAAAAATAAGTAAACATACTAAATTCTGCATGAAGGAAAAGAATAATCTTATTATTATTTTTACAATCGTAGTACAATATATTTATGTTCATTTTACAGTACTTCATACTTCTTGTTTTATTTTGTGGTTAGCATAAGCACGACAATACCTGGTATTATCCAGAAGGTCAACAAATTAAACATTGAACTTGACGGCAGAACTATCCTCATGAAAATGTCCTACAGTTGAATACCCTTGCGGGCTGGATGCAATTACTACCAGATGAATGGTCAAGTACAGTACAAGTACATGCAATACCACAATGTATTGACCTTCAGTCCTGATGGTCCATAATGGAATAACTCCTTACAGCTGTGTCTCCATTAAGTGAATGGCTGCTTGACCAGTCATCCACACCTAGCTATCCCACCTCCCTACTCCCCTTCCACTCCTCCTCCCCCCAGGTAATCCATTAGGCATCTCAGCAGGCTACAACATTATATGGTCAGTTAGACACCTAAGCATATAATGAGGGAAAGGTTGGACACTGAGATAGATACTGTGAGAACATCAAGCCTCAAACAAAGCGGGCAAATCGCGATGCAAAACAGGGAACAGTAATTTATTTAGAATAGCACTTTTAAACAAAATATTAAAAGTCAAAATTAAGATGGGGACCATTTTGACTGGTTCAAAGGAAGACACATGCTTGAATTCTACTAATTATTCTCATCAAATACACAAATGTAATATTGATAGGTTGAATGGAAGTCAAATGAAAGATAAGAAGTGAGGATTTAGTTTAAAAGACAATGTTCCAACATACAGTGAAACAGCTACATTACATGTAAACATAATAGATTGTAAAAAAAACAAATTCCCAATCGGACATAAAAGTTAAGCAATCTAAAAATGTAATTCAAATATTTGGGAGTATAAATCATAATAGCCAACTACTGGAAGAATGCAAAACCTCTTATTATGATACAGAGAGTTGAGCTGAACATGAGAAAAAGACGACCTAGAGATTGTTAATAAGAGAAATATGTCATCAGGACCGCTCACAGGTGCACGCAGAACGACCATTTCTGTAATTAGTTTTTAGAGCATCCAGCATGTCCTCGGCGGCGCTGTGTATGTACAACCCCTGTAAAGTTTTCCTCACTGACATTAATTCATGGTTAGTAAGGCCTAGCAGAAAACATACACAATGTATCTGTTTCCTATTTCATGCTCAAAAAACATTGTTAGAGTATCAAACATGGCTGCATGTACATGTATAACTATTGCAGCCACCACAAGTCTAAATCTGAATTTGTGATGTGGACAGACAACTATTTTTTCCAACATACTAGATACATTGTTTCTCAATACAAAACAAAAATCCATAAAACACCATGTATGTTCGTATAGTGCGGCATTTTGAACCTGGTGTAACCATATTGGGAATGTGTTTTGGTCAATATATAAAATATACATGTACAGTATGTGACTTACCAGCACATGTACAAATGTAAGTGATTAATAAAGTAAATGTTGATAGTATTTGAATCCTATTTTTTGGTGGAATAAACTATTGCTTCAGTGCAACGTAACCCTAATTCGTCCAATTTCCTAAAAGGAATAATGCAATGCTTTGAGAGGGTGGGGTATAGGGCCGGGGTAGGTGGTGATGGCTTGTGCATGCTAAGTTAGTACCTGTACAGAAGCACAGTTTTATCCAAATTGGTGTATGGACTTTTGGAAACCCTGTTTAGAATCCCTATTTCAAAATAAACCTAAAAAACCCTGACCAGAAGTATGTCTACATGTAGTCATGTACCCACTCAAAATAATACACAAAGTCTGGCACTTTAACCTTGACACCGACAGCACACTTTATTGTCCAACCAAGCAATGTCACCCTCAATTGTCTTCGCAATGGATGATTCTTCATTTGAATTGCGGATATTTTAAGAGTCGGTTCTTCAACTACGACCAAAAAATGCCTTAGGCACTCCTTTCCAATTGGTAACAATTTTATATTCAAGACAACAACAAAAAAGCTTTCAATTTTTAGAGTTGTAATGTAGCGATGAATTTATTTTAGAATAGAGTACAGAAACTGCGGTTTTTAATTCTTTGAATGTTAGTCATACTGTAGCACTGACAATTCAGCATTATTCTTTTTTTATATTTAGATTTCATTCCAAAGTTCTTTACCTTGTTCTTCTTTCTTTTGAACAACTGTTTCGTCCCCACCGCTGACTCATCTATCTTCTATCTACTTCATTGTGACCGATTAGTTCTTGGGGTCATTGAAATAGTTCATATCATTGGGGGCTACTTATCAGTGCATACAAGCACATTCATGTACCGTAATTTCTGGAATATAAGCCGAAACTAATATGTTTATTTTGGCATTGAGGTGTTCCAGCAGCTTATACAATGTCATATAAAGAATGTAAAACCTAAAAACATGTATAGCTGTATTTTGCACTAAGGCTGCTTTGGAGAAAAATATCATATTTGAGTGAATTTTGACATGAATCATTGTTACCCACAATCCTAATTTTTGAATCATAAATCATAAGGAACAGAAATTACCACGATACCAGAAAACTCATATCACTGAAAATATATATATAACATGTTGTTGGAATAAAGTTATCCCAGGAATCACAGCAAGGGAAATGATCGCAGGAATAGATAAAAAAGGTCACGCTCACAGGTATTAGAAACAAATGCAGGAATATGCATGATCACAGCCAAAAATACCGACTGAATCAGGATTTATTGGCATTTTTCTGCAGACCCATTATTTTACAGACCTACAGGCCTATATATTTACCTGTTAACGTCCAAATCTTATTATGATGATTTGTGTGCTGCGGCTTATATATATCTGAAATTATGGTACAAAGTACTCCACGAACAAATAATGTATTTTGACAATGTACTTACATGTAACCATACATATTTAGAAAACTAGATGATTGGAATGACGGGACAGTTAGAGATTACATCAAACAGATGTGTGCGCATGACAGTTTGAGGTTCAATTTGATAAATCATATGAAATCGACCCACTGGGAAGCTTACAGTGCCCTCTACCACCATAGTAGCCGCCATTTTTAGTGCAAATGTAGGTGGAGGGTTTTTACTAATGCCTGGCAGTACACTGCGACTGTTGCATTGATGGTTAGTATTAGTTGTCCAGTAGTATGACATACTGAACTTCGACATTACTTCATTTGCAGCCACGGCAAAGTAAATTACCATTTCTGACCGTAAATATCTGACCGTGTTGGTCTCTCAAAGTTTTGGCCACTAATCCTGATCAATGTACTGTATCATGTATCTCTGTTCTTCAGCCAAACAACAGACACGCAATCAGCAACATACCAGAAGACCGATTGTAACTAGATTATTGTGCTATCTAAAATAGTAGTAGCTTTAGTTACAAGCAAATATTAGGTCAAAGTACGTGTGCACTGTACATGTACTACCCACACTGTACAGTACATGTTTGTGTCAGTAAATGAATCTGTTCAGAATAGTGAACAATTTCTGATAAGGTTTATTTATATGTTTTCTCTATTTATACAACAATAAAACAAAACACAACAGACAACCAACAAGAACAAACACCTCAAGCCTCAACCCACACCCTTCAACCCCACACCCTTCAACCCCACGCCCCTCAACCCCACGCCCCGATCAACTCTACACCCCTCAACCCCCCAAAACATAATCACGCAAACAGTTCAGCAAACAGTTCAACAACAATAAATACTTGTAACAACTAATAACAACCAACAGTAAGAGCAACAGTCAAATTGTGTACAGTGCCTAAAGTAAGAAATTTCATGATAGCACATCGATACTATAAAAAGGTACAACAACTGTTTTCCTCCAAGACGATCAATCAATATAGACAGGGCAGGTCAAAGGTCAAAATACAAGACCATCCAATGGCATGGATTGGGAATAACAGCAAAGGAATTCCAGGGCAGACACATGTTTATTTTTGTAGTCGGTAATATATTTTCAATGACCTAGTGATGAGCATGCTGCTATCTATTTTTAACCTTAACAATTCTGTTTATATACTCTTGGAACATTTGTACTTACATGTACAGTAACATGATGAATAAAGATTGTTTAGTATGTTTGATCCCCGGGGAGATGTGTATATTGTTTGGGACAGGTTTGTGACTCCATGGAACAAGACTTCAATTTATTCATAATCACTGTGACTGTGCTCTGATGAAGTCAAATCAAAATTCATACCTTAAACTAGTACAGGCTTCACAAAGGCATCAAATGCAAATAATTGCGACATGCATACTGGTACATGTCCATAATGTACATGCCTCTACAATGTATTCTTCAAGTTTCAAAAATCAACAAGGAAACATTCACCCCTGAATTATGGCCTACAGTACGCAAATCGCAGAGTTAGCTGCAGTTTTTATTAGAGAAATTCTTGGTTCGAGTCAAGCACAAATCTAAACCAGGACTTCAAGACAAGCAGGTTTAAATGTTATAGTAGAGATAGCATTAATGATGTGTAGTCATCATTTTTGCTCACTTGCACATCCATCCTAATATAGTATCCGTACGGTAAACACGCAGAGCAGCCTCGCTATGTAAGTAAGTGAAAAACGTATCTAGATAAAAACAAAAAATGAGTTACGGTAGAATATGTAACATATTTAGAGAGATAATTTAGGACTTTCTTTTTCATTTGACAGCATGTAGTTTGATGGTCTGTTTTGCTTTAACAGTGAGGCAAGACTACTGCACATGGCACAAGTGGATGCATACCTAAAATTGCCATCCTTCACCAGACCCTTTACCTCTAACTAACTGTCACTGTCAATGAAACCCTATATACGGGTAATACTGGGTTATGATATTCCTTAGCCTCATACTGGAGGTTCAAATCCCCAAGGTGCTAACAGGTGAATTGTGTTTCTGGTCCCTACCAATAATATTCTGGACTTTTCCTTTCACTTTCCTAGAACATCTGCCTACAATACAATCCCTCCTAGTGGCTATCTTCCTAGTGGCAGGATTTCTTTGAAAATGGCACTAAAATCATTAATAACCATTAGAAGTACCTCATCTCCATAAACAGCCTAATTAATTTACCAGTTCGAAGATCCTTGTGGCCAAATCCCACGTGCAATGTAGGCTCTACACATGCATCCCAAACAGAAGCAGAGAAGTCACATTGAGACTCAGACTTTAGACAGTGAGCTCAGACCGAGAGCTCCAAAAATCTTCTACGGTACACACCTCAAAAATCCTCCATCTGTCTGCAGGTTGGTTGTCCAATGATAACTAGTTTCCCATCACTATAGCAGAATGTCACTAGAGTTACATGCATAATGCTGTACAAGTAAACAATATATAATGCCCTAACACAGTAGATCATTCAACACTTTCGACATTGCCTGCCTGATGATAAGGCCTGACCTCTGTTTGAACATTCCTCTGCTGTTGGGTTTGGTACAAGAATTGTACAGGATTCATGTACAATTCTGAACTTGACTGCACTGGATACAATAGGGATGGGATACAGACAAGAACACAGCGTGCAAAACAACCATTGGTTGTAAACTAACAAAATAACAAATACAAAATTCATGCACAAAATGCTAAAAATACAAAATGACAGACGACAATTCAGTCGCATTATTCACATCCTTTGTAATATTACATTATATTAGCCCATGTTTACTTTCAAGTTCTATACGATATATCATGAATGATAGATACCACATCGTCTTGTGATTGTACACGTACTGTATGTTCATTTTTATCTACTATTTTGTTTTTATAAATCATGCACATGTACGTATAATGTATGTCATTTTAAACTGCATCATGTATTATACAATAAATACATACTGGTACTTGTACTTGTACTGTGTATGTCATTTTAAACTGCATCATGTATTATAAATTATGTATGCATACAGTGTTTTTAGTTACCACTTTATCAAAACAGATCCCCAAAATTTAATTTGTGTAATTAATACAAACAGAAGATGAATTCTCAGCTTTTACAAAAATAAAATAAAAACAGCTAAATATCAGCTGTTATTGGGGTGGTATCCTTGAGGAACATGTTGAATCCACATATATTAATAGTCTAATTAGCCATCTGGAAACTGTTTGAGGGTAAAAATAATATTGAGTGTTTTCAATAGTTCAATAGTGTTGATGATTTGTGGCTTGGCGTCAGTTGTTAATAACAAGGTTAGGGCTAGACAACCTGAACATCAAAGGAAATGAGCAAATTTATAACATTAAAAAAAAAGGTCAATGTTATTTCTGGTGACTGCAAACATAAATTTCAATTATAAGAGCGACATCCTAAAGCCCTATAAAAAAAGTAGGGAATCAAGAACACAATTTTATGTCAAATGAACTGTTATTCCACATAGGCCTAAATGTTATTCTATTTCTTCTCAATTTACAGTTATCGTGAATCATTTGCCAAATGTTGGTGATGCAGCCTGTTGCCCAATTGTAGTCTGTTTATAAGTTGCAAAATATGAGATATGTGAACTAACTCTTCATTAACAGTTGGCTACATAATTTAAACTAACTACAAATAAATATGGCTCTGAGCTATCTATAAACAATTGGCGCCTAGAAATAGTAGCTAACCACAAGATCATGCAACCCTAGGCCATTCTACACAATTACCTGTATAGTCTTTTACCATCGAACTCGATCACTGGAACATTACAGAACAGCAATTTGTTTGTGAATGATTCTGAAAGACTCCATCATTGTATGGTATCTATATGCAGAAATGTTATTTTTTAATTATTATTTATTACTATTATTAACAGTCTATGAAAAGCTTGAGCCGCTGTAGTGGCATGTCCTACACCATGTACATGTAGACAAGAATTATAATTGTTTGCGCTTCAAACTGGAACAATTAGTCAAGTTTGAGTGTCCAACTACGTAATGAACCACTTGTTTCAATGCAATCTGCTATGGCAATCACAAAGCAACATAATACAAGACTTATGACACCAAGAGTGTGTCCACAGCGCTAGTGAACTACATGTACTGTACAGTACATCATGTACATGTAGTTTCAAATTTCAGCCGGTGCTTAAAAGAGCAATAGCAAAATGGCTAAAACAGGACCTGCAGGATTGAGTCTCAAATTCTAAATGTGCACGATCGCTAAAGGCAAAAACAACAGTTTGTTACTTTTCTTGAGAGGTAATTGCCATTTTACCAATCAACTGAAGATTAAAATTAGCTTACTTCTCTTCATTATTCTTTTGGTAAATGATCAATTGGTTTGTTCACACAGATTTTGGACTTATCAATAGAAAATGTCTGATGTTATTGGTAGTGTTCCTTTATAATGAAACCACAGGTACATGTACATGTAGCAATAGTAACTGTAAGGTCACCAATTTATAATTTCCCTATAGTTTGACCTTCCTATTGATCCAAACATGTGAGCATGTGTGTGTGTGCACGTGCACAGTAATTGTGTGTGAGTATTATGTGTGTGCATCCTCTAAACTAACTGACCATAAATCACCAATGAACCCCCAGCTTGTACTTTTTTTATTTCTGCTTGCAGTCAAGGTTAACCTGTACTATACAGCTCTTATGGTTTTCCCATAGAGTTATGCTTTACCAACAACAGACGAAAATAGGATAGTGGTTTGAATGAATTGTAAGAGGAATATGTAAGAATTATAAGGATTAACTGGAGAACATTTCTGAGCTGTCACAACAAGGGTAAATTCCTGTCTGACTAGTGATTTAAATGAAAATTTGAAGGGGCACTCACTTTGGTAAACTTTCACTATTTTCTAATATTATATTCTTGTAAAAGGTACTTTTACAGAATTTATTTATTGAAATTGTTTGGTTCAGTTCAATCTGTTTTACTTGCAATTATTTTTTTTACAAGCTCTGGTGTGTACTGATTGAACCCAGTGAGAAAGATGTCTCTACTGAACTCAGGAATAATAAAATAAACATTTTGTGGTGAAAGGCCACAAATATACCGAGTCAAATAATAAATTAGATAAATTCTACTTTCATATAGGAACCATGTACAGGAATAACAACTTTTTGCTTTGAAATACAGTACTTCAAAAGGTCCATATAATTTATGCAGAGCAAAGAAAAAAAAAGTCTGGATGCTGCTTACCGTACATACTGGTATCCCTGTACCTCTCATAGAAATACTCAATACGGTCGGGAGATTTTAATAATTTGTTTGTTTGTCTCAAAATGGGTACCACAAGAATGTAGAATGCAATAAATGATTGACTTAACATAGAAAAAGGCATTCTCTTCCCTAATTTATAAGCTAATTTGAGTGGACAGTAGTACGATTAATCTTTGTTAGCGCTGGCCACTTTCATATAAACAAACAAAAACCAAACCAATCTTGTCAACCTCAATGAACATAACCCCTCTCACCATGCAGCTCTCTTCTAACCAATACAACCGTCCCCTCCCTCTCTATAATCATCAATATATGCACATGTACAGTATATCGCTGTCTCAATGCCAAAATGAAGACCAGACCACTGGGCGCCACTCAGTCATTTTACTTCATTCCAAATCATAAAGAGAATACGACTGACTACCATACAGCATGTGAGGTCATCTGTACTGTATATTACCTTTGTTATTAACCATAAATCCTTTTTTTCTTTTCTTTTTTAACTCATCTGTCTCCGGAGATAAATAATTATTTTATTACTAATGTCTATATATCCCATTTCAAGGCTGGTATATGATTAGTACTATTTGCAACTAAAAGATAATCACATTACCAATTAGTAGTCACCCCATATTGTATGGTTTGTTCTTATGGATTGCATGTCTAACTGTTGGTTATACTTTAATGACCTGAAAATCAAGACAATATTTGGGTTTTGGTAACAATAGTGCATAAAGAGGTAATTGTGGTCACACAATACTTAGCTGATAATCATATACATGTACACATACAACAAGTGTCAGATTGCTGGGGCGGTCATAACTATAATGCTGTAATCATAATAAGCAGGACTACCCAGCCTACGAATTCTATTGAAAAGCACTTCGGGCCATAGAACACAATGGAAATCTTTCAATTGTTAATATTGAAATGTTGGCAGCTAATCTCCAGGTTAGCCAACCTTGCTTCCTAAATTGTCCTGTGGGCTAGTGGGACATAAATAAATAAATAAATAAATCAGCAACTAAATATGTGACCAGCTCTGAAAAAATGAGTCTCATGTAACAGAAAACTTTATTTCAGTTATATATTTGGCTGGAAAGAGTGCGACACCAGCTTTATGTTGATATACATTGGGCACCGTTTGCATGTTTGGTTCAAAAGTGATCATCTTTCGAACCAAAAATACTAGGTTGTAATGTGTGTAAATCCTGAGAAAACATTTACTATAACTCAAATAAAGATTTTGCGACATGTGACTCATTTCTGCAGAGCCGGTCACATATGTACTTGTTAAAACTGTGATCATCATTGCATTTTGTTTTTAACTGGGGGGGGGGGGGAGGATCAACTGATACATGGGTTTGTAAATTTGCTAGTCTCTAGTGGGCTATATAAAACTAGTAAAGCTACCATCAGAAAGCCCAATGTATATGGCAAGGAATGAGAATGAAAATTTCTCTTTGGAGTTTTAGCTTCTATTGCCTCAATGCCTACCCAATGTGCAAACATAACACGAACCCATTATCCACATTGTGTGTAAATGTACACTGCACAGGCAAGGCAACCCTGTGTAACCAAATCGATTCAATGTTAGAAAAAAAAGAAAAAGAGTATGAGTTCATGTTCCATTAGGAATATTAACATCATTGTCAGCGGTCATTGACTGATTTTAATATGCCAGTTGCTTGCCTAGTATTACATGTGCATGTACAATGTACCTACTTAAAAAACACATACTGCACATGACTTGCATGCAGCTTGCTATGTAATTGGTATCATTAGTTAGCAGACAATCTATAAACCACTTTGAAATTACAACTGCGCTGCATGTGCATAAATGACTTGCCAACATCATTCTGCATATGTATGCACAAAGCGATATTTAAGGGTTCTGCCACCATTATTAAACTAATTTCATGTTCAAAAGCACATAAGAGATATGACAGTTTTAAAGCTTCTATTCTATTTGAATCCTACTTTCTAGGAATAACCTATGTACCATCGAATGTTTACGTTCCAATAGAGGAATAACTAAATTAGCACAGGTGTATGAATGCACCCAATGAGTTAGGGCCCCTGCAGGGGAATACATGGTGTGTGTGTACTTTTTAAACAAAGTGATCTTTACTCTGGTTAATGTGTGATGCCCACTGGCCCAGAATGTCATTTACACAAAATGTACACAGTAATTAGCACACAGCAGTTCCATCAATGTCTGGATTGCTTTTAACAAGAAAAACTGTCCATGAAACATATCAATCACTGTGTAAAGTACAGTAATCAAGGTAGAATAAAAATTGCTCAACAAGATTAAAAAAATAATTATGATGATTTATTATCAATTTGAAAATTCTTTTTTTTAGGGTCAGAGAAATTGTAGCCCTAAGCATCATATTGTTTTATTCTTGTCAAAATAAAGTAGGATGAAAGTTCAAATGTTTCTTCTTTCTGATCTGGCCAGAGAATAAGAGCAATTGTTTTGCTTTCAAGCATTCAGACAATAAGACCTGGAAGAATATTACATGTGCATGTATTTCCACTGTGGATTATTTATGTTATGAATTATTTCTCAATTTTATCTTGGACAGCGTTATAAATCCTCTGGTTAATAAAATTTGAGTGTGAAACTTCACTGTGCCAATGGCCTTTAAATGAATGCAATCATAAGATTCATTTCTTTGTTCGTGTTTGTATAAATATTTAAAGTAAAGTAAATATCTTAGTCCGCATCTAGTCTTGGCTGTTGCGGCACCCAATCTTGGCCTTGGTAACTCTAATCATAGTTTTGGTTGGAGTAGTCTTTACTATAGTGCCCCTAGTCTTGCCACATGATGCCCCTAGTCTTGGTGCCCTAGTCTCAGTGTCCTAAGTCTTGGCCTGTGCATATTTACAGATTTTATGTTATAGATTTGATTTATTTTTTGTGTACACTATACCGGTGCATGGGGCATGCGATACCGGTGCATGGGGCATGCGATACCGGTGCGTGCGGCATGCGATACCGGTGCGTGCGGCTTGCGAAAGGATACCACAAAACATCTGTAGAACATTGATCCCTCTAATTATCATCAGCATGCTTAATACTCTACAGATGATTCAGTATATATGCACAGCTCTAGTTTACTACAGGTATCAACAGAAAGCTGCATGGCAAGATACATGTACATGAAAAAGCTTAACAATATCTGGTTGTGCCTACTTCAACAGCTTTACTGCTGTCCGTCCAACTTGGAACAGTCTTCATTCGAAAACAATGGCATTATAAGTGTGACCAAAAGGAACTAGACAAGGCTCACGCAGATGAATAATTATGTTTAGTAGTACAGTGCGAAACATCACTACATGTATGCATACACTACATGTATACATACTAAGTGTACATGTATGCATTGATTACAAATCTCAAATAACCCATACCAGAATGGTACCTTCGCATTTATTCTTCAATCACGATGTTAGGCTACAAAACAGGTACATTATGAGTAGAAACAGTAAATGTATCTACAAGTGTTACTACATTGATTGTGTACAATTAAACAAGAGGATGTCTAGCAAAAATATGTACATTACAAAGATCTTGTAGCCGCAATAACTATCAGACACATTTCCTCAACCATACAAAGCCAGACTATTTACTTTCAGACAACTACAATTTTCCTACATTAAGGAATAACAAAAACAAACATAGCCAAGCCATCCAAGCCAAAATATCAACATCGATGTCACAGAAGAAAATAAAAAGATATTTGATGAAAATTATGCACCCAAATTGCACACCATATGGCATGGCAACAGTGAGTGGCCATTGGCACTTTTGGGTATTCCATTCCAAACCATCTATTCCATCCTTCCTCTGATGGAGAGTGTACATGTATGTGCACAGGTCAATAGCGCAGGAAAACCCTAATTACTAATATCAAACAGACTGCATGGCTCCCTATGCAAAGGTAAATATAACCGTAGTGGAAACATGCATCAAATTCATGTATTCCAAAATGCAAACAATTATTGTAGTTCACACACAAACAAACATCCTGTACTTGTATAAATTGTATAAATTCAGAATGAAAATAGTCATTCATAGTAACAATATATGAATAATAAATATACATGTGTGTTGTACAATGTAGCTTACTGAGCCTACTTAACGAACTCAACCCCAACAATCAGTATTCTTAAGAACTTCAGATTTATAACAGTAAGGTACAATGTACACGACTATTTTTGGACTTGTAATTTGCATGCAATTGGTTATTAAAACAGTGTATATTTCCTGAACAGCATTCCAGCTTCTTTACCATCAAATTAATCAAATTATAAAAAACAACAGCAATCCCTCCCATACCTACATCATACATGCACCCCACTAAATGTAACAAGAAAATAAACTTCTTTTATCTATCCAACCAAATAATAAAGAAAACTTTGTGAAGTTAAAAAAAAAAAAAGAAAATGGGGTTTACATTTCATAATTTCCTATAGTATGGAAGAATGGAGTTATTTGGGGTGGGGGTTGG
>JAVCKS010000582.1:0-20529 GCA_032273685.1 Pteraster tesselatus | reverse complement strand
CACTCAAAACGATTAAACAGAATCGATTAGTAACTTACTGCAACAGCAGGGTAAACAATGAGCAAGTATGTACATTTATTTGTAGATACCTTGTATACTCTTGCGACACCCTTTAACTTTAGTATTAGTGCACTTTAAATATGCATTTACTGCATATACCGGTACCGTACGCATACAGTTGTACAACACTTGCACTGCACTTATAGTAATAACATGTTGTTCATGTTCTCTACAATGACATCACAGACAGGCTGTGAGTGGAAATGGTTTTTACAGAATCATGATTTCAGAATGTCATAAAGATTGCGGTTTTTCCACTTAAAAAAAATTGAAAATATTCAAAAGAGTAGGTTTTTTGTTACGGGGGATGCACAGGCTATCAACAATGTCTGAAAAGTCATAATGTTGATGTTTTATTACACACCCTCTTTAAGTAATGTTCCGGGTGGTGTCATGTCTTTCCCCAGCTTCATGAGACGCTCGGTGTTTGATTTCATGTATATGCTTACTATGAGCAAAATATATCGGTGCTTCCGATCAGCAGAATATGATTTCGTTAAAGATTCCGGATTCAGCCCGATCTCAAATTGAGAATTCTTTTTGAAATATATAACACGAAAGATAGTATTTTCTTGTGAACGTGAATTATTGCTACCTGCCAATGATTTATTTGGACAAGAGAATACTGTCCGTGTCATACGTCAATTTTGAGCTATAGTAACAAGGGAAACCTACCAAATTATCAATTCGATACTATTTTCCATAGGCCTACCCGTCGGAGCACACACAACCAGTAATAGACAATTTGCCAGTTTTGCTACATGCTGCGCGCTCTCTGTCGGTTAGTTTCAAAATCCGTTGGAGCACATTGGGCACGCACGCACGTACATTGGGCACACACGCAGAGGTTTACTCTTTTTTTGTCAGATTAACTATTTTGGAATAGTTAGGTGTAATCCGTCTGAAATTATTATGATTATTATTATTAATACCATTTAACCATTGGTTACTGGCGTGGCTAGATGAACACGTTTCACATTCACGTGTATAAATACATTCGCATTTTAAACAGATTCCCGACATCCCAGGCGAAGACGACCTCGCGGAGGCTGTTGGCAATCCGAAATTCATCTGGTTCCTGCAACCCCACGAAGCCCTGGCGCATCTCCGCGACCCCAATCTGGAGCAGACGGACGGGGGCACCGAGAGCACCAGTAGGGGGAGCACCCTACGGTTCAAGGTCAAAAACACGCCGTTTAAACCGAGGAGATCGACCGCTCGCCGCTGGTCCAAACGTACCTCCAAGCACGGAGCCAAAGAAACTGGAAAATACACTATGAAGATGTGTACGATTTTATAAAGATCACAGGTTGTCGTACCGCGATCTACTACTAGTACTACCAAATCAACGAATAATGTTCATACAACTTCTTTGTTTTCAACTTTTTGTTGGACAAATTCGCGGCGGAAAGTTGCAATGTTTCACTCTTGTTTCAGCTGTGTGGGTCAAAGTAGCACACACAGTCTAATCCCATATAACTCTCGCAGCATTTTTAACCACGAATGTTTTGACAAAAATATGTTCGTACAATCATGGAGAAACAATGTTTCACAATCTATTTCTCTCCCCGGAAATCTTCGTGGATATCCTATATCGGATGATCGATATTAAATGTCATTTGCAATAAATCCTTGTTACCTTTTACCTTTTTGTGGAAACAAAAACAATACAGACCGGAGAAAAAAAGGCCCATCACCGCTTTATTTTTGCCGATTTATTCATAATTCACCACTCGGCAAGTTACCGTTCTTCTCGGCATGTCGTGACTGGTTAGAGCCAGTCAGAGCCAGACAAGACCAGTCACGTAAAACCAGTCGAGTCGGGTAGAAACGGCGACCTAAGCCCGGCTTTAGACAGCTTGTTTCGCTGTTGGTGCAATCATTTACATTTCGACGCGCTAAAAATAATACACACTTCAAATCATATCATGCCAAGAGAAATAACACACGCTAGAACCTAAACATTACAAACTATAGGTCAATATAACTGCAAAGTGGCCGGAGTTTCCAAAAGAAGCAAGCTTTTCAAGAGGAGGCCATCCTTGATAGAAATAATAATAATAGTAATAATAATAATAATATTGTATAAGTATAATGATTATTACAACATATATAGGCAAGGGACGAACACCAACAGGACAAACGGAAACGGAACCTGGTTGTCAGGACAAAATATAATATCAAGACACAAAACACATAGGGTGAATAAAAGATACGATTACTATATCCGAAGTATATAGCCAAAATGACAAATGTTGATGTTAGTTATAAGGTTTGTTCTTAAAAAGAATGCTACTATTAATATCTCTAATGCTATAGAAGGTAATTAATTCCATACAGGACTATAAGACTCAGCGGATATGTCAGGCATTGTCCTGAAAATATACATCACGAACAGTTTATATAACGGCACCACTCCTATGATATTTTGTTTTAGAATGGCGAGTTGTTATCAACTGTGATGGATCAGAACAGTGTGTCATGCTTGAAAGGTCCTGTCGTAATGTGTACTTTAAATCTGAATCACCCGTCCGTTTGGTTTACTATATACAATGGCTATACTTTTTCCAGTTCTGTCACCTTGTGTTTTAAACTCATTTGTAATATTGGAGTCAAATTCAATGGATTCTGAATCAGACCCCTTCCTGGGTCTCCTGCCGATTCAATCTCGATCCCGAGCTCGTGAAACGGCGTCGTATAGTGACCGAACAAGGACACCCTATTCAGCCATTTCCTATGTAGCCATTAGCCATTTCAAAGTATGGTGGACACAATTGGATGGTGCTGTTCCGATTGGGTAAAATTCGAAAGACTGTACCCAAACGGAACAGCGCCATTCTATTGTGGCCGCCATACTCCGAAAAGGCCAGGGGCGTTCACAGCCGGAACAAACGTTATACCTACGTAGCCATTTTGATTCCACTGCGCACGATGAATACGTGTGTCCTAATATGTTTATGCCTCGTTTTCCCGCGTTCAGTAGAAACAAAATGGCCTTCAAACTTTAGGTTGTCGAAACTCTGGTTTCGAAGGGACTCTAGGAAAAACTACAATCGAACCACATCCGTTTCAATTTTTAACCTCATTGCTGTTGACTGTGAAAGTGTAAATTTGAAACGTCGCTCTCGAAGCAAATCGATGAAGATAATTGTTCATGTACTTCGCACATATCTGATTTTTATTACCTAACAATTTTTGTATACTTATTTGTAATGAAACGTAATGAATCGCCTGCTTGTTATAAAATAAATGAAATATTTTGTAGCGTATTCTGTGGCTATATAATTATTTTTAAGTGTGCAATAGGACAACGAACGTGTGCATGGTCACGCAGCGTCACATCCCTCATAGAGCATCTGTGGGATGAGCTGGAATAGAGGATTTGTCCGCGTCTACGTCCAGACTGCACTATAGCAGACACGAAGCGATGCAATCCCTCATCAGAGGAAGCGGTGTAAGGCATGCATCGCTGCACACAACGATGTAACCCGCCACTAAACACTCTGCTGGAACTCTAAAGGGTTTATCCTAAATTACCCGTATTTTGTTCACAGCTTCAAGGGTCTGAGCCACACAAATATTAGAATCCGGTTTTCTCTGGTCAATTAAACAGTCCTAGATGAATACCCTTTCTAAAACCTGTGCTGAAGTATTCTTTCTTAATGGGAGGTTTCCTGGGGTTAGGTGGCGCAGTGGTTACTTTCCTCGCCTTCACCTCTGTAAGTGGTTCAAACCCCGCCGGTGCCAATTACGGGTTTTAGGTCTCTGCCTAACCTTGTGGGTTTTCCCCCAGTTATGGGGCTTTTCTCCCACCACTCAAATCGTAACTTCGTCCGGCCTGATACAATCATATGGCGAGCGCTGCACCGTGTGGTGGGCGTAGCCAAGGTTGCATGACGTAACCCATGACGCAGACGTTGTGGTTGGTTTTAAAATGGGTCAACCAGCTTCAATCGAAGCATACGAAAGAAGGAGATTATATATCGTGAAATACAAAGGGTGCATGATCAGAGGGGACGAAGTGCATGTATTAAAGATACATGTAATGACCTTTTGATCCAATCGGGGTTGCGTTCACATGAGACACGCTATCCTGCACATGTACTACAATAATCCTTGGTGTCGGTTATGAACCTCCCACGCAAGCTGCGCGTGTACTGTCCATCGATCGCAGGCCATAATTGGGGATCTGTGGGATTTGTTGGGATTATCTTTGCAATAATGGTAAACAGCTGTGGGATTAGTAATTAACACCAGGACGGAGGGTCAGAAGTAATATTCTTTGTTTGAGTTGTATCCATATTTGTTCGTCTTCTCATGCGCAACCTTTAAACAAAGAAGTGATACTCTTGGGAATGACACGTGGTTTGAAATGAGAAAATATTACTTCATAGTTAGGCATACAAAAAAGTTATGTTGTCGTAACCTGACCTACCCTAGAAAATAATACGGGCCTAGACATTTTTATTGATTTCAGACCGAAAATAAAAATCTAAATATAAAAGTATAGATATACTGTATACGCTATTATAAAAATTCAAAACGAAAACAGGCGTCGAGTCCTTTTCTTAACTTCGCTTTGTGTTGTATATCGGGTTGCAACGTTGAACACCGCCATTTTGGCGGAAGTAAAAACAAATATGAAAATTAAAAAAAAAAAAACCCGACCTACCTACCCTATTTTTGGGGCCCGTTACGCCAACATAACATTTTGTTTATGCCTTACAGAGGTTTCTTATATTAATTCAACAATCATCCATATTGCTAACAAGCCTTTAACCTTGGCGGAATTTGGCCTCATGTTTGTGTTTTCGAAAAGAAATTAATCCAATCGAATGTTACTAGAGTTTTCAACTAATATGCCCGAACTAACCAGTGGATTTTTGAAGGTTAGTAATAAAATAAATACCGTTATAATAAAAAAAATGTAAAAAGTTACTCGGTGTCCCATAGTCAAATAGCCCAGTGGTAATTTCCTCGCCTACTTAGCGCAGAGGTCTACCATGTGAAGTGAGTTTTCCGGCGGTCCCTTCACCTGACCTCGCGGGTTTCTTTCCAACCGTAAACTCTACCCAATCCCGCCATACTTAGCTAGTAATTATGTCTAAACTATCCACCACCGTCTTTGAATCGGAAATAAATATTCCCTAACCTTACTTTCTTTTAAAATACGCGAGGCGTTGCTGCACGTAGAAAATAAAACCATAATAGGCCTACCAGTACTCTCTAAGGCAATTTAAAAACAATTCATGTTTAGCGTCCCCGCCCGCTTTCTTTTTTGAGGCCACCTCCTTTCTTTTTTTTGTTTTTGTTTTTTTAAAGAAAGAAATATTGAATATTTGATCTTGTTATGAGTCTATAATCATTTTGGCCTCATTTTCTGTTGCATCTTGCCCACCCGAGTCCAAGTAGCGGCCATTACAAAAAAAAATGGCGGCCATTACAAAAAAAACGGCGGCCACTTAAAAAAAAAACCAAAAACAGAGGGGCGCCTCCTCCTATTTTTTAAAAAGGCAGGACGCTAAACATGTTTTTGTTTTTAAATGGCCTAACAAAATTCGTATACATGTATCTCCATCTATCCCTGTTTGGAGAAGGCTACCAACAACACGTCGCTGCTAAAAGGCCTTTCACGCCACGAAATAACCATGGGTTCTTGTCGTATTCACATTTCGTATGGAATGGTCTCTGCTGAAAACGAACACTGGCCCGCTGGTAAGTCAGATAACAACAAAGGTAGGCCTACACATTCAGTTTGTGCGGTCATCGGTTTTGGTCACGTCTGCAGTGACATCATTCTCCTGACTGTTTATATCAGCGAGACTATCCGCATGTGTTCCTACAATGGCCCCGCCCTCGCTTACTACATTGACGACCCCACCACCCACCCTGTCTCCCCCACTATCCACCCTCTCGTCCCATGAATCACTCTCGTCTCGCGCTGTGGCCTCTCCTCGGTACGACAGATCCGTGTCTTGGATGACCTTCTCCGAGCCGTCACTTTGCTTGTCGGATTTTGAGTCCGCTTCGCTTTTACCGTCGCCACTTTCCATATACTGAATGAAAGCGAAGATTAGGACTACAATGATGTAGGATATTCCTATGGCTCTGAAGGCGGCTGTAGACCCTGGTGGCGAGAATGCAAGAAAATTGTATGGACATTATCTTTCACAAGTTGAAAACGCTATAGCAAAGTACAGGTGTACGCCACATAAATCAATAATCAATAGCATGCGTCCAGGCAGATTACCTGGCCTTAATCTAAGATAATGTGGCAAAACAGCTATACATTTGCCATGTTTGGAGATATGATTGTCCTCACATCAACATTGTTCAAATAGCCAAGCGTGACCTTGATGAAAATTTCAAAATTATACCATTATTAAAAACAATCTCGAGGACATTATTTTTATGTACCCAAACTTTCGACCGGTACTGTATATCGAAAATGAATTTTTTTTTAGATTACACCTGGCTTAATGTATGTACTGCAATTCACAGCCGTGGGCTGAGTAATACCATATGCGTTGATGATAAGTCCGCCGAAGATTGCGCCGCATCCCCGACCAAGCCCATGATACACGCCTTGAAGTATCCCCTGAGCTGATGACCGGTTACGCTGAGAAGTGACTGATCCAATAAACGAGGTACTTGCAGCCCACACCAGGGCATGTGTCAAACCTACCATGGAAACAAACATAAGTCGTGGGTTTTTGACATGTATTTTACCGATTTTAAAGTAAAACAGTAACGGTTAGGGTTAGGATTACACGAGTAAACATTTAACATAAGCAACGTATAGGTAGGCGGGTCACATAGTGCTGGCGTTCAAGCGTTACTATTTTATAGTCCATGCATTTATAAAATAATGAGGTAAACACCTGATCTTTTCAAATCGAAAAAACATTTGTAACAAAATAATAAGTAATTGTCCGTTGTGCGCGTGCGTGGGCACGCCCGGGAGTAGGCGAAAAATAATAGCCCGTAGACACTACATTACGTATAATAAATAATGTTTTTCAAAGGAAACTGCTGAATATTTTACATTATTAAATTATAAAAATGAAATTAATTGATACCTTGTAGTGTTTCAACTGTGAGAACCAACCACGGGTTGCCGATCACCGATATGACTATAAAGCGAACGGCAAAGCACATTAGGCCGAGGCACAGCACGGGGATGTGGCCCAAGTTGTTAATAAACCACCCGCTGAAGAAGTACCCCGTCACCTCCGACATGTGATTGACGATGGACGCGACGCCGAAGAGGGTCGGCGGCCCACCCATGTCTTTCAAGTGCCAGTACAGGAACGTGAACAGGAACCCAAAGCCGAACCCCGCGAACCAAACAACGTACAGCACTGTACCGTAACGAATGCTCGCGTACATGCTAAGAACCTCCCAGTAGTTCGTTTCTTTATCTTCGGCTTCCACTCGTCTATCATTCTGCGGGCTTGGTTCATCCTCAACGTCGTTGGTATATTTATGGGGTTCCTTTCGAACCGGTTGTAGGGGAACAGATTCGGAAGCGGATTTCCCGTGTACTCTTTTTCGATTGACAGTTTTTGACAGGGGCGCGTTGTACTTGAACTGAAACTGAGTGGCCACGAAGAAAGCGCAAGTTATAAGGACGGCGTAGGTGCCGAAACATATCAAATAGTTTTCCTTCTCCTCTGTAACTTGCCCGTCGCACTCCACCGTGATTACTCTGGACTTCTCGAGAATCAGACCCTCGATGAACATTAGGACGCCCCACGCCAGCGACCCGAACATCCTCTGGCGACCGTACATCTCCATGCGATTGGAACCCAGGTACCCCAGAGTCGCCGAGTCGGCCAACGTGATGGTGGGCGAGCTGAAGAACTCGCCGAGAATCATTAGGAGGAGCAGTAGAACGAATTGAGCCTCGTTGTTAACGCTTTTGTATTTAAAGATCACGGTTTTTCCTTCGGGACTGCCACTTTCCTCGTTCTCAACATCACTCGAAGACTCGGATCTCACGGCCAACGAGCTGTTCGCCGGTTGTGGTTTCTTAACTTGCAAATCAATACTGTTTTGCCCGGCAACTGTTAATTTATCGTCCAATACGAGAATGGTTGTATTAGCGGACTCTGAAATGTTAAACTCAACACACGATTTCTGAGCAGGTTGAACGAAGGCGACCAGCTCTGTAAACACGAGCCACGACAGTAAAGAGAACAGCAGGATCCACTTGGCTTTTCGCCACGTGTCGGCGACAGCGCCCCACATGGGCGCCGCGCAGAACTCCACAAATGGTCTGATGCCAACCAGTATACCACTTTGCGTAGCGCTCAACCCGAGCTGTTTAAAGTACACGGCAATTAGCGGATACAGCGAGCCGTAGGACCCGTAAAAAGTCAGGTAGAAGACTTTACAGAGTAGAAGGTCCGGGTTGAGTCGGCCGTAGCAGAAGCCCTTGTAACGCTTGCCTCCCGAAGACGTCTGAGAGGACGAGTCATCGTCGTCCGTTTCTGTATCCTCAACATCTTGCCGATCAATCACAAGGGTGTCATCGTCTGGGTAATACATCTTGGGATCACTCGGGATAAAACTTGACAACGCTTTCCATCAGCAGACACGGCATTAAAGAACGATGTCATCGGTGCATTCTGCGGAGACTCTGTATAATTATAAAATAACAGAAGGCTAGATAGGTAAACTCTCAAGTAGCAAGCTTATGTGGCCCATACGGGAATTATCTGGGCTATTGGATGTGGGCTCGTTCATATAACAAGGCCGTTTTTTGGTTTTGTGACGTAGGATGAAAATGGGCCTGCCCATCATGATGCTCTCCCGTTATGGGCTCCATGATATGGTTCTCGGGGGCAGATTTCTAGGGGCCCCAAAAGAATCAGAGTTCTTACTCAACATTTGGACCTGTTATATAAACATAATCTTTGACATAAAGAGGAATTAGAAGATTCTCTTAATTGTTTTAGCTCTCTGTGCTGGCATGTCCGCATGAAGTAAAGGACGTACTCTTCCCTAAAGAGCTTGAATATCCTGCATGATTGCGAAGTACATGTACATGTATATACACATGTATATACCCCACATATCCACCCTATGTAACAATGGTTACGGCCCAGGGACTGTGTCGTAAGAAGCCACGGTTTTAGAGATCGGAGGACTGAGCCCAGTACAAACTGGAGGGAACAGACAAGGTCAGGTAAGAGAAACGAAATTTACCACTTTTCAAACCAAACAGAGTGGTACCGCTCGCGCTGCCTGCATGACCCATTCCAGTTATCCATTAGTAATGGCAATTTTTACACGATAGATATATACCCCGGTAACCGTATGCCGGTTTGGCTGTTAAATTATACGATTATTTAATAGACAAAATGCTGAACAACCGGAAGCGTGTTTGCGTATTACCAATGACCTCACTGTAGATTTCCAACCCCAGTGTTTATGCACGCGAATCGCTATAGCAATAGTGAACTTATAAAAGAGTGTACTCGCTATGCATTTTTATATTGTCGGCGATAACATGTACTTCTAAACAGCCATACAAATTTCCAACCCAACCCAGTATTATAGCACAATATAATAGTAGTGCGTGGAAGTACAATATAGTGTAACAGCAGACAGCGCATCACATGTTTTTTCCGGTCACATAGTTAAATTTAAGCCGGTCTCGCTAGCTGGAATAATAGTGTTATATTGGTACAGGCGATTCGTGACTCGCATCATATTAACAAATACATGCATTAACCTTTACATCTTGAATCAGTGGGCTGATATTGGTTCGGGGCATGCTATACACGTATATAGGTCTATGTTTTTTTAGGTTAATAATTCAAATGTTAAATATTGTAAAATGCAAATGGCCTATTATATATATTAGTACATCAGACTACACACGTACCAACTTGCGAGAATGGCACGGCTTAACACTACAAAAGTACGAAAACAAGCAATTAAGCAAATGTCATGCAATGAGCTAAATATTCGTGTAATATCGTCCGGGGAAAGCCGATTTTTCCTTTGCACTAAATATTATAACACGACTTGCTGTCCAAAAATGAACACATTAATCAACTTTACGTGAACTAATATCCCTACGCCCTACAGACTTACGTGGTCGATAAACTGTACCAACCATTACATATACATAGGGTATACATAGGGCTAATACATGTGGTTACATTTACAACAGCATTATACACACAACATACACCAAACATGCGAACTATTCGACTTCAACGAGTTTAAAATGCAGGACTGACACTGCAAACTGTATACGCTATATGACTGGCTGACTCATTTATATTTACCAGAACGGCAAACCCGATGTAGGCCCCTATTTGCTGTGTCGATCAATTGATGATGATTAGAGGTGGTGTGTGGGGGTGTACGTGTGTCTGCGGGCATTTCCTATCGAAAAAATGCAGACATCCGTGCCGCAGTTAAGTTATCATGTACTCATGCAAATGCACTACACCCTAATTGAGCGGTACTGGTACCGCATTGTAGTGCTTCAACAATGAACCCGCCCATGCGCCAATACATGTATAGGCATTGTGTGCTATAAAGAAAAAAAGTCAGCAAGCAAGGTAAACTAAACATTAAAATCATCGGGTTTTTATTATTATATCCAGATGTATACCCTCAGCAGATCGATAATGCGTGACGGGAAAATGTATGCTTACCTTTTCCAGCATTCTCGACTGCCACAGTGAGTACCGTACGGCTATCACGTTCAAACAATTAACAATTATTGCATAGCTCTGGCCTTGACTGGAAGTCGTGCAAATCAGCGGCAGAAAGAATGTACATGTACCGGTAGTAGTACGGTATTGGGTTACTATTCACTGAACGCGAGTCCGGGCTCAAAGTTCCCACAAGTTGTGTGTCTGTTTGTTGAGCCCTAGAAGACGGCTTTCTATAATAAGTTCACGTGTCATAGTTCACGTGTCACGCGTGAATAGAGAAATCAACTTATCAACTTTTATATGGTATTTTCTAATAGGCGTTTCACGTGTCACAGGTCACAGTTCACGTGTCACGCGTGAATAGAGAAATCAACCTATCAACTTCTACAACTATGGTATTTTCTATAGGCGACCACGTGTCACTGCTCCGTCGTGCATCAAACAAACAATAAACATGCTAATTTTGTTATTTACAAAGATAGGCCAATAATAAGTTAGTTGGATAAATTGCGGGGTTCGGCGCCTATTGTTGGCATGCAAACCTACAATTTATGGCTCGAATCAGTGCATTGTGATCAAATGAGGGCGTCCTATTTAGCCTTTGAAATGCATGGTATCCTATCTCGATCTTGATATCATCGCAATGCAGCTATCGTGGTGATATCCAACGATTACACGGATATTTCGCCCCCGCACCGAGCTAGAACATACGTGTATTCGAGACAAAAATCACAGCGTTAAATACGCCGATAATTCCTTGTGATTCTAGAAATCGAAATTGAGCCCCAAGAAGACTTGTGCCACGATTATTAGAAAATTATTAATTTTTACTGTTTAATATCAATAAACTATTAATAAAGTATCGTATGTGACAAACAAGTGCAGTGTTAATACCTTTTTCTGCATTACACGAAAAATAGTCAAAATGTTCGATATTTACCTGAGCTCTACCCCCTCTCCGGTGTGAATTTGACCGCAGCTTTGGACAGCAGTAGCTAAGTCCCAATAATACTGGCTACTTTGGCGTTTCATACAACGCAATGACCAGAATGGCGGATTGCTCATGCAGCGAGCAATACATATGTGACCTGTCATTACGAAACAAGGTTAAAGTCACACATTAGGATATTTCACATATTGGTATTTATAAAATTAGTAGAAATATATCATTCTAATGGTATGTAACACTTGGGTGATTGACCGTCAGTACACATAACATAGCGTGTGAAAGATGTGAGATCCACCATGAAGTCAACATTTTAGTCACGAGAAAACAGACTTCAAAGAAAATTCAACCAATCAAGCATTGCATGAAAATGTATGTTTATTTCCATAGAACCATCTTTTCTGATTATATAATGATAATATAACTTTAAAGATATGCTTGAATGGAAAGGTTACCATCTGACATAATGTAAAATTCACAAATCGATTTACCCCTTCATACCAAAAAGTAGCTTTGTGCGACTTTATCCTGGTTTTGTGGAAACAGGTCACATAATGGACACATGTTTGTTCATTATACACGCTGCGCTGAACCGTAATACATGTATCAAGCGTCGTGTGTTGTACAAAGCAAATTTTTGCAATTGGCGGGGCTTATGTTCTGAAGAATCGGTCACTTTTAATCGGTATTTTTTAATAGAAAAGAACACTATCAAACGGGAAATTACACGAGCCCTGTTTTTCATCGTATAACGCTTTGTTTGTTGTAATTACATGTATAATCAAACCAAATTTAATGACATAACATCTTCTTTAAAGTGTCGCACGTTTTTAACAGGAGCCCTCTCGTGACTCAATTTGAAAATGTTCGGCTTTTTTCGTCTTTTTTTGTGATCAAGGTACTTTCTAGCATTTTGTACATTCTACTAGCACGTAGCAGATTATGGAAGCAAAATATATGTGCGCAGGTATAAGTACCGTACATTCTCAAGAATCCTAATCGTTCATTTATCGCTGGATTCGTTTCTTCAGTTCTATCTCTGAAGCTTGGAAAACCAGTCTGAATTCACTTTGCTTCTAACTAGTGAGGGCGCCATTAGCTTCAGCTCGAAGTAGTCTGGTGCACACAGTTAAATTGAGTGTATGTCATTAGTCAATAGAGGGTAATGATGTCAGACTTCACTTCCAAACCCGTTTCCAGCAGGCTCAAAACTGTACACTACATTTAATGTATACAGTTGCGAATTCAGTCACTTCCTCTTTCTCCAATCCAAGTAAAGGCGAAGGTTTCTATTTTCTTAGTTCTGTTTTCACTCAGAGAGAACACAGAAAAAGTAGGCCTACACTGAGAAGAACTATTGTCCAAAACAAACGTTTGGGACTGTGTTTCAGGAAGGAGCCATGTCTACATCGACAAAGAAAGGTGGCGAAAAATTACTTCTGGGTCCCTCCACAAAATCGTACGGAAGATCGTACGGCAGTACCAAGAAATCAACACAAGATATTTTCATCAAACATGTCATTTTGCCGGACGATACCCTAGCAGGAATCGCTTTAAAATATGCAATATCGGTGAGAATTGAGGATAAATAATTGTATTGTGAATGTAACCGTCACTTTGTCTTTGTAATTTGTATTAATTTTGTACGTAATTTTATATGAACGTAAAATCTCAGATAAGAATAGTTTTGGGAAGGGACTTGATATTTGTTGCTTTTACTCCTGTACCTTATCATACATGACCACTTCCGAAGCTCAGCTGTATCTTGTTTAGGAGTAACTACAGAATACCCTGCCACCACGTCCCTTTTCTAAAAAGACCCTGGTACCCAGACGTCACTTCACAATGATTCTAATTACAAAGGGGACCACACTAGTCACCAAATAAGGAGTGGCGGGGTGTTCTATAAGTAAGCCGGCCTTTGTTGCACGAATATTCAAGTGCATCAAAGTGTTGGCAATACTAAAACATAATTTTTGTAGCAACTCCTGAATACCCGTCCACCACGTCCCTTTTCTAAACATCTTCCTTTTACCCAGCCTTCACATTGCAGTTCATAACTAAGTCATAAAAATGGTGGGTGAACAGGTATCCTAGAGTTTAGCCGAATTTTTGTCATGGTAAAGTTAACAAGTTGTCCATACATGTACCTTGTTTTTAATTAACTATTTTGTTAACATACTAAGACAAATGAGGGCAAGAATTGAGGTGCTAACTGCCAGTTTCCCTTATTTATTTCCCACAAGGTTACCTATTTAGCCTAGGAAAAATCAAAAATTAGGAATCAGTTGAGGAAGAAGTTTTGAATTTGGCTAAAACTAGTGGCTAAATCACACTTTTACAATTCTACCTTATACGTACGAGGCTAAAGGGCTACAATTGCACGTGTACTGTATACGCAACTAGATTTTCAACCGCAAAGTGTAGCCTTTTAAGGGATACAAAAAAAGCTGCGCCTAAAAAGTTGAAAACTTCTTCCTCAACGTATTTCTAATTTTAGATTTTCTCAGTCTAATTAAGTCTAATTTGGGTGAATAAACGAATGGAAACCAGCGGTTAGCACCCAATTTTTTTTCAAAGCCTCCATTAATGTAGCTTGGGAAGATTGTTTTACTGTGCTACACTTTCTTAAACATTATCGGTTATTTTTTGCATCCAAGGTTGAACAGATCAAACGAGCAAACAAGTTGTATACAAACGACAGTATTTTCCTACGAACAACGCTAAGCATTCCTGTTGGCGATCAGCCTCTTCCAGCTCATGTTCTTGAGAATGCAACGGCAAGGCAAGACTCTAATTATACATCTTTGCAGTAATGTTAAGGCCAGAAAAAAGTTGTTGAGCGTCCCCGCCCGACCCTACAAAACACGCCCGACATGATTTTTTTTAATTTTTTGTTTTTTAACAAAATAATTAAAAACTATCTTTTTACATTCAAAGTTTGGCGCTGTTGGCATTGATATAGAAGGATGCCTAGTATTGTGAAGAAATACAACAATTTGGAGAAGAAAGTAGTCTTGATTTTATATTTTTACATGTCAACAAAACTAATGGAAAGTAGAAAAAAAAAAAACCAAATAAATAAAATCCCTCTCCACCCGAACTAAAAAAAAAAAAGGACGCTCAACAACTTTTTTTTAAACAAAATCACATTACACATTTATGAAAGATATGTACCGGTACATGTACATGTATATATATGGCGTGCATGTACACTGCCGTGCAAAAGTGTTGCTAAATGTCATGTTGATAATTGTACTACTGGCACGTATACAATTTTGCATGCCAGTGTACAATACAAGTACAATACAAGTTCGGTTCATGAATGAAAAGATTGTGGAAACATACTCTACATCAGTAGTAAACTAAGCTTGGGCAATGCATCGATAGTATTGAATATTGTCATACGGTAATCGTGATAATTGTGATAATTGTGATAATCCACATACTGGCACAACCTTAGTTGGGCAAGAAAATGGAGTCCACTCTGACTCCATAAAATGAATCGCGATTTCATTTTGTGAATTATGAAGATGGACCTCTCATGGACCTCTTCTGTTGATAGGTAATAATAGTCATTGTGTCCCCAAGAACAAAAATCTAAATTTGAGTTGTAAGTTTCCACATATTACAAACCCCAACAGTCACAACATGCACTGTACTGCGAATAGCCCCAAAGAGTTTTATTAGGTAGACTGGTCGATTTTATTTTGGTTTCATTGCAGTCTATCATTATAGTTTCAATATTGTGAGCGAGAATATTGTTTTTATTGCAAATTCTAAATGAGGTCTGTCTAGAAATGAAGCCAAAAATCAAAGTTTGTTGGCAATAACATAACTGATATCGCGTTGTTGAATCAAGTCTTGTAATTTGAAAATGTATGACTCCATACCATATTTAAAGATTCTCAAAAATGTAAAATTTTTAAACAAATTGGTGAGCTTTGTCCGAATTTTGACAGAACAGGTCATAGGAAGCTGACTAAGGTCATCTTATTCAGTCATAACGATAATTCGTTTACTTTTTTATTGAAATATATTGTGCCCTCAGTAAGGTTTCTGTGACATAAATTAAATTTAAATACAAAAGAGATGGAAAACCAAACATTTGACTTGCCAATGAAAAACAATTTTATTATGTTATATAATATAGCGCTTTCCAATGTTCATGAACAATGACGTCATTTATTCTGAGTGGCCAACCAGTTTTAAGTCTGTCTGTCCTTACGCTGTATATTCCTCTTGACTGGTTTTGTAGAGCGACTGGAAGCCCAGTCCACAAAGTTGCGGGGGAGCCGGCTCTCTTTGACAGCTCAGAGGAAGAGGATCCCGATGAAGGCAGAGGGGAGGAGACTGCCCCGGACGACGTCCGAGATGTCCAGATGGACTTCTTTAATCGCATCGACAGACAACTACAAGAAGGGAGGCATCACATTGCAAAAATCGAAACAAACAGCAGGTAAAGCACTGACCGTTCAGCTTCTTGTTTGGCATCGGCAGTTCATTGAGAAATCATTGTTTCATTTCTGCTTGGTTGTCAAGCTGAATTTAATTTGCCGAATGTAAGAATGATTTTTATGGCCTAACTATTGAATACCCCGCTCCCACGTCCATTTAAAAAAAAAATACTCTTGTACCCAGACTTCACTTCATAAGGATGTCAACTACAGTGGCAGTTTTAAAATGGCAAGTGGTGGGGTATTCTATATTCAAGCAATATTGTCATGGTCATAATTCACGAATAGTCATTCATTCAACAGAATAAATTTGTGATATAATATTAATTTTAATAATAATCTCTATTTTAATCATAAATTACTTAACCCTCTCACTACCATTGGCGACTATAGTCGACAGGAATATATACCATGTATACCAGTCAATATTATGTAATCCTATTATGAATAGAATACAATGTGTAATTTTAGCCGGTTCTCGCTAGCCTTATTCTGAAAACAATTTGGTAGCGAAAGGGTTAAGCAGTCCTTTAATTCGAACATATTCACTCCAGGATGAATTGTTCCTCTAACCATCTTTTCCTTCTGTTTCTCATGTTGCTTTTGCGAATTTTGATTTGATCGCAGCATCACCGATATAGAAGCTATCTCCCCCAATGTCCAGGGGAGCCCTTCGAAGAACGCCTCGCCGGGCAGGCAGTCACCAACGTCCGGTCACTCGACCAACCGAAGCTACCAGATGGGCTCGGTGACGGTCAACACCAACGACGCCAGCAGGCGGGGAGGTGCAATCTGCGAAGTCACGGGCGCTGGGGCTTCAAAAGGTAGGGGAAGGTTAAAGAAAGTACGTGTGTTGACCATTGATGCCCATAACTGGACCGAACTTGAACAGTTCTGATCAAATCACATTCTGTTTGTGTGTGTGTCTGTGTTTGTGTTCACACACACGTGCGTGCGTGTGTGTGTGCTTGTGTACGTGTGCAACGTGTATTATTGAATACACGTCACATGACCCCCTCAATGTGATGCCGTAATTTGCATCTGTATCTGTAAAGTTTTGTACTCTTGCAAAAGCTCCCTGCTGTGTCTGTGTAACGTTGCCTGCTTATATGGTGTGGGGTAATTGCAGCATATTATTATTAGATTACACACACATTGCATTTTAATAGACCAGCTAGGCTTCCCTACGAAAAATCACAATCTTCAAAATCGAAAGGGCCGCGTTTGGATCTCATTACTCCACCGTTTATTATGTCAAAACTTCCAGTTATTCACTCTCATGCTGCTTCTACACTAGTCAATATTAGTCATTCACTGACTGTGCATTTACAGTCAATGACAGTATCACTTGCGGTGTGAATAGCCAAATTGTATCAACTCATGATGCAGACCGCTGTGGTGGGTTCAAAAACCAATGCCAACCCCCTCCGAATCGGAGGGTACGAAAAAGAGAGAGGGATCAATAATGGCTTCCTAATAAAAGGCAATGTGTAAAGTTTCATTAAATAAATCCTCGCTTTGGAACATTTATCTTTTCCATTTCTTCACCTTGCTGTCATCGCTACGCACACACGTACGCACACATACACGCTGTTCGCATGTAGATGCATGGCTAAATGTGCACTAATTACCTGTGTATTTTTACATTAGAATTTTTTTAATAATTATATTTGGATTTTACAGTAGTTTATAAAGCTTTGTTGTTGTTGTTCTCTGTTGTTGACGTATTAGCTTTATTATCATAATATGGCTCATTATGAAAAGCAAACGATGTCTGCAGTAATATACACTCACAGTAAAAGACTGTTGAACTGGAGACCAAGTCACGAATCATGATCAAACCTAGTGTACTTGACCCACTTGAATTTTAATGTACATTCCCCCTTATTATTAGAAACAAATATGGTTTATACGGTCCCCTGAGGAGTACTTATAGTAGTATCATTTACAAATTTTACACCAGCAAAATTTTGTCAGGAAATTCACTTCAGGTTATCATAATGATACAAATGTAGCTTATATCCCTGGCATCCATGCGTATGTGCCCACTGCGCTTCACAAACAGTAGCGTGTACATGCACCCTCATTCTGATATCACCAGACCTTGAACTAGACTGCTTGGCTGTGACAACCCGTTATCGTAAGACTGAAATGGTTGAAATGGGTACATTTGGGATCCCATGCAATCAATGAGTCTGACCAAATCAAATTATCAAATCAAGTTATACGGATGATTTATGTGTTAGTGTAAACATAAACACCACGGTATACATGTATTAAGACATTGTATTTGTTGCGAAATGTTTGCTGGATAGGATAGTAAATGTTTGCATGTTTGTTTTAAATATACTTGTTTATATAATGCAATAATAGTTGTGTTCTGTGACTCGGAGGGTTGGCACACAAAGTTACGTTTGTCTGTATATTTTTTTAAAGGCTCTGATTATTTACCCCACGATGGCAAAATGGTCCAAACCGCTATTATGTTGATGATCTTTGTGTAGGTGTATGTCGGCCCTCTCTTGGCAAAAGGGTGTAACTCAAAGTTCCCCAGTTTTGAGATAAATAGCAATTATAGGGTAATTGAGGGCGCTCTTTCCATTTAGCAGTAATACTGTCCTACGTTTTGAAACAAGCTCGTTGGATAATGGAACTTTCATAGCCTTTAAAAAAAAAATTCCATTTTCAGAGATACATGTGTATGATGGCAGTCACAGGACTTTAGTTAAAATCTCAGGTTCCATATTTAACCCCCGGGTGTAGTGCTAGGCTGGCCTGTCCTGTGCAATGCTGTGGTAGTTTATTCAGTTAAAAGAACGCTCTCCTGATATAGTGGCACAGTGGTTTTTTTGTGGTTTGAACATCACGATCTAAATGTTTGGAAGTCGACTATTGATGTTTCCTATTATTACAAAGACCGGAAGAAGAATCCCACTTGGGACCACTTTACCGAGGTCAACTACCTTTTTAAAATTATTTTTGTATGCTGTTTTATCTTGTGTCACTTCACATACAGTGTATGACTCATTTCTGTATCAGTGACTGTTAATGGCAGTATTATGTACATGTTTACAGTAGAGTTTTATTTTCTTTATTTTATTTAATGTATGTTTCATTTTATATATATCTATATATAATTATTATCATCATTATTTTGCGACTTGACTTGAGTCAAGGTTTTACTGAAAGTGCTCCTGACTGAAGGTTTGTGGTAAGACCTAGAGTCTCCCAGGTAAACTTGGTAAATTAGTCTTAAACTTGGGCTAATTTACTGTGTTTACGCATACATAGCATTTATTCCAGATTATAAACTACTTTATATGTAGAAATCCGTGACTCGTAGTTTATAGCTGAATACTACACTGCATTATTAAGCTCCGTTCATATTGGACATAATCGGTCAAATTAACTGAGATGACGGGAGAGTTCTGAAACAAGTTCAGATTGGTCAAATAGTGGTAATAGTGGTAATAGTGGTTTGAGAAAACAGGTACAGCAGGTATTTTCGGTTTATGGTAAAACCCGGTTGTGGAAAAACTTGGTTTGTGGTAAAACCCAGTTTGTGGTAAAAATCCGGTTTGTGGTCAAATCTGGTAAAATCCAAAATACATGATAGCGTATCGCACAAGCCCTAAAAATATAGGCTTTCCCCGCACCCAGGCAAAACCTCCAGCAAATTTACATCAAATCTGTCCATTTGACTAAGCCAATGTTTACCGGAAGGCTGTTTTCATAATGTACAGTACATGTACAAATGTTATCCGTATACTTTCTTCACAAAGGTTGCTCTTGACAACCCGGAAGCTTGTCCGAACCGTAGCCTAGGACAGGCTTCAGGGTTGTCGATAGCAACCTTTGTCAAGGAAGTATGAATAACATTTGCATTTACATTATGAAAACGGCCTATTGATGTGACCGAGCCAACGAGAGAATGGAGTCGATTTTCGTGGAACTATAAGTACCGTCGTCTGAATGCGCGTATTCGTACACATGTACGTACATGCAATCCATTCTGTCACTGCACAGCGCCCTCATTAGTTATCAACTCGGTTTAGTTTCAGTGCTTCCACAATCAAAATGAAACAGTTCTTATCCCTGACGGATTTCAACTCCGGTTCCTCATCAGTGGATTGTAACTATAATTTCTGTCAACGATACAATCCGGTAGACGTTGACACACTGCGAAATGTTGTTTCTAGCAAAGATACGTTGCGAGAACAATTTCATACTCCTCAAAAACTTAACAAGAATCAACTTTGATTTGCACAAATCTGTTTTAAAGGGTGTCTGTACTTCTGGTTTTTGGTCACATAATGAATCCCTACTCACTGTGAATAAAGATGTATATAATACAATTTACCTGTAGAAGTTTCAGCCTCATTAGTCG
>JAVCKS010000571.1:0-20543 GCA_032273685.1 Pteraster tesselatus | reverse complement strand
ACAAATTATTGTTTAGCAAAAATGTATGAGACTACTGTACATTAGACAGGCCAGGAACTTCAAGAGTCAGTACCATTACTTATTTAGCAAGTGTATGGTTTACATGATGCTGTATTTATACGCAAGGTTTACTGTACTTTAAATTTCTGACAAATTTTTTACCTATATAAACAGTAAATAGGCAACATACAAGTACTGTAGTATACATTTTAAAGCTTTTCCCACAAGAAAAAGGAAACTTTTTCCTATTAATTGTTCAATTTAAGTTCACATAAGGATAATGAATTGATCAGATAAATACTGAAAATTAAGTGCTACATTGAAGGCCATCCTGCCCTAGATAAATGCAGTATACATTTTCTAATTACATGTATGTAGCCATTGGTGACATTTCGAAAGCCAGGTTACTTATTATACTCAGCACAAGCACGTCACCCACAATATTATGTGCCTAGTAATTTATTTCAATTGCAGTGGGCAGAAACGTTCTTCACACCTTTGTAATTGAGTAGTTGTTTGGTGAACTGAAACCATAGGCATATGAGGGAGGGGGGGGGGGGTGAGAAGGGGGGGGGGTAGTTGCTGATGTTACCAGTGAACTGGTAATCTGCATTGCTGATGTACTTGTGAATATCGTAAGAAACTGGTTTAACATCCACATGGCCGATATGGGATCAACTCCACCTACACAGCAGACATGCAGTCATATCCGATGCGTATACTACTTGTACATCATGTGTGCAATGTACGTGAAACATTGTAATGACCCAAGATTCTCAATATGTTCAATCGAGAGCCTAGCTAAGCCAAAAGTGTTATAAATGGTACAAAATTGTTATATTCATTGATTTTTATGCAAGTTTTTAATAATGAATAATTCAATGACGAGAAACAAATAATCAAATTTTGTTGGCCTTATGATACATTTTCCATCTCTGTTTCTGTGACTCTACATGTAGCTAAAAACTAAACATTGAATTTTGGTGGTGTTTGGTTCATAAATAAAAATGGCTGAATAACCTTAAATTTTGGATGTACATGTAACACATCCCGACTTGAATACACGTATACAAAATTTCAGCGCGATTGCACATTCTATTCTATGATATAAACTGCACCTTTAAGGTCACATCACATGACACTTGGTGATGTCATTATGAGAAGACCTCAAATTATGTTTGAATGTAAGGTTTCAGCTTGTTTGCGTATTTATTTCTTAAAATATACATGTAGATATTGTAAAACTTAACGTTTATATACAAAAAAACGAGGTACATGTATATATAATTATATTTTGTTCTCTTTTCATCTTTGCAGTTAATCACCTACTTCTTTGTCAGCATGGCATCCTATGCAATTTATGTTATCGATACAAACAAGTAAGTTCTACCACCTGTAAGTGAATACTGTAGCTTACATCAGAATAAAATATTGAAAGATGAAATATATTGCAAGTCCCCTCTGTGCTGTTGTCCAATACCATAAAGTACCTGGGATGTCTGTCAAAGCACACTTTCCTCAACTTTCCCTGGGGAGTGGACCCAGATTAGAATCCTGGGACAACTTGTAGATTAAGTTTTGGGTCCACTCTGCTAAGCAAAACTGTATCCACTCACAATCTACTCCCTTGTGAGAAACTGAAAACTACACCCTCATAAATAAAGGAAGAGAAAGAGGAGATAGGATATTACATATTGTCGAGGCATTTATTCACGGCTAGAAGTATTAATACCCTGTTTATTCAACAACAATCATGATGTGTAAACACTTGATCACGATTGAGTTTTTGCAGTGTAAAAATTGTTAGGATCGGAATCGTGATAACACGTGTTTACAGTGTGATTTGCAACTTATTGGGCATGTGTGCATGGGTGAAATTAAGTTTCAGCCTAAAAAAAAAAATATATATGATAGAAATTTTTTATTTATTTTGAAAATACTCAGAACACAACACACGTGCTTGTAGATTCCGAATACTTGGATAACATTAATGATTGTTATGTTTTGCTCAGTGTATACAGGGTTTTACTAGACTATGTACATGCTAGATGATGTGAATATTTTAGATGATTCCAACCTTTGCAATACGCATCTAACCGTGCACGCATGCCATGGTTTTTCGTAATATTAGAAATAAAAACCAAACAAACACACATGGTCATGAGTTTAGTGTAGTCTGGTCATGGTCATGTAGTTTAGTGCATTCTGGGCTGGATAATTTACACTTATCAGTTACCAATACCCTTCTCCATCTTTTTCTTACCTGAATCATAGCTGAGTTATAATTTAGTATTAGTTAGTAGTTTGTTGATTTCATATTAAGAAAACAGATGACTTTAGTACACTTGATTACATTGAGTGATACTAGTTCAGGCCTTTTGTTTATTGATGTGGTATATTGCCTGACACCCAGGCTATAACTGTATAATGGCCATAATTCATTTGTGTATGGGATGGATGCTGTAGCTGAAAGATGGTGTTTGTTTTTACAGTTGGTCTGTAAGTTATTTTGATGAAACATTCTGTGTACTAAAGATACTTTGCACTAAACTCACCTTTAAAAAAATGCTACCTATGGGGGAATCTGAACAACGTTGGAATATGATAGCAGAAGTTCCCAAATCGACTTTCCACTTGAAAACTGTTTCTTCCGGCTAGGACACTGTGCAAAATGAATACAAAATGCCGTGTCGCGTACACTGTACATGTACATGTACGTGTATTGACGTGTGAAATACTTTATGGGGACGAAATTTTATATCCTAAAATAGTTAACAGATTGGCCAATTATGTCCAAGTACATGTACCACAACATATTTCCCAAATATTAGTACATGTACACGTAGGTGCTGTATGTGTATGTTCCAATGTTTTAAAACTAAGAACCATTGTAAAGTGGTCTCAGATATAACCCAAAAGCCACGAGTGCATGAGTATGGTATATAATTTTGTATCAGACCCAGCAAGAAATTCTTAATTACACATACACACATCTGCTAAACAGCTTGCTACCCACTGTAATTTTAGTGAGATAGTGTTTCCAAACTGGTAGCTAAGTAGTATAATTCTGAAGGATACGCCACCAATAAGTACTGGCATATCCATCGTTAAAATTGACATGTGGACTATTATTACTACTCAAAAGGAAAAAAACAAGTTTTGCAGAAATGCATATTACATTTCTGCACATTGACCGATGTAGTTGTCGTGTAGATGTATTGGATACATCAGTAGCGTGTATGGCCACCCCTGGCCGCAATGCAAGCCAGAATGCGGCGTCGCATGAAGCCCACTAGGTGCTGCAAATTTCCTTGCGGGATGGCACGCCACTCTTCAGCTAGAGTCTCCGCTAACTCCTGCACATTACGTACCTGAGCAGGTCGTTATCTCACACGGCAATCCAATTCGTCCCACGCATGTTGAATAGGGGATAAATCTGGACTGAATGCAGGCCATATAATGCAGAACATTCACATTAAATGCTGCTGGAGGTACTAATGTGATTTGAAACTGAACTCGGAGGCTTTTAATAGCCATGGCGCGTACAGAAAGGACATTGGTTCAATTCGGTTCCAAACCTTTTTCTTGGTGTGCAATGAACCTTGGCATTCCAAAAGGTTGCTTAACATGTCCAACTTGATCAGTGAAGCATTTCAAATCTACAATTGTACATATTGATGAACCCTCCCCAAATACTGACTTTCTAGTGACGTACACGAACGTCTCTCTTTTTGAGTACCGATAGTATACATCATTGGTAAATAATTCATTTTGACACGGTTGAAAAACCTCAGTCTAGCACTGACACTTATATACTTAACACATACGTAAAAATATTATATTAGGAATACGTGCAGCAATACTGTTAGCTTAGGGATGAGAAAATTCAGTCCCGGACAGATTTTGCTGGTGGATCTTTTTACGTATAGAACCTCCTAACTTTAACATTGCTATTTCAATTTCAACATTTTAAAAATCTAAGCAAAATTATTCATTGTTTTTTCCTTTCTTGACTTTCCATGTCAGTTTACATATATATATATTTAGTTCAAATAGTGAAAAACATAATGAGAAAACTGTGTAGAGACTAGTCCACACCCATTGCAATTTACTAAACAAGTATTTACATTAAGTCACACATACTGAGTATATATTGACAAATATAGGGTAGAGGTAATACTTATTTACCTCGTAATATAAAATAATAAAGCTTGACATTAATGAACTTTCAAATTGTTGACTCCTTTCTCCAAGATATGGCACAGTGCATCTATTCCTGGTTAGCTTAAGAGTGGACTACAATCTAGTTGATTGAAGTTGAGCCTTATTTTTTGTATTTGAATGCATTTGTGTTGATACGCAGTCATTGCTACATGTAAGTCAAGTACTAATCGATAAGCAATGGGTATATATTCATGATAAACTAAAACAATGCCTCCACCCATCATAATATATTCTATTTATCAATTGTCCTGAATGGTTTGGTATTTATCCAAATACGATATTGCATAGATACAAGCAGTCATATTAACTATACAATTTTGGAAAGTCACCATATATACTTACCGGTATATATGTAATAACACAGTTATAGTGACAGCAGTGAGACCTAATTAGTTACAGCTACAAACGCCAGCGAATCGATCAATGATTTGACTTTCTTTTCTTAATTCAGTTTTAATTACATTTCTGACAAGGTCACCTTTTTACGAAGCATACAATATTGGAGATTAATCTAAAATCACTTAGCGACCATGGTGCTCTGACTAAAATTAAATGACCTAAATCTTGCCACGTTGATCTTCTCAATGTCTGTCAGGGTTTTCAATAGAATGTTTTTGTTCAATAGCAGTTTGAAGGGAAATTTGTATTTTTATTAATAGGTTTTGCCTTTTTGCATTTCATACTAGCACATATCTACATGTACGTACTGTACAACCACAGGTTTTACTACCACAGGTGTACGGGGGGGGTGGCAAGAAGCCAGTTTGCCCGAACAATGATACGTGCTGGGTGTCTGATAACTAGTGATTCAGCCAACCATGGAGTAGAACACGAGGGCGCTGTGGCGTGCCGATAACTAGAGTCCCTTCATAACCAGAGTTGCGACAACATAAAATTTGAAGGCCATTTTGTTTCCACTGAACACGGGAAAAAAAAGGTGCATATATATACATGTAATAGCACACACGTATTCATTGTGCGCAGTGGAATCAAAGTGGCTACGTAGGTATAACTTTTGTACCCTCTATGTCGCAACTCTGATTATGAAGGGACTCTACCAATAACCATCGGCCCCATGAAGATAGGCATCTTTTTGTGAAGGGTTAGTTACATACCAACCGACTAGAGACACCAAGAAGCCTATAAAGAACTGTGTACTGTACCTAATCCATGACGATTGTATTTCAGTAAAAACCGTATATTAATGGCAAATAAACACTAACTGAACTTTAATTATTTTGTCTTGCAGGCCCATTGAACGATGCTTTGATTTTTATGGAGACGTTCTCTTCTTTATAGACAATGTCTTCAACTTTTTCTTTCTTGCTGTATTTATTCTGAGGGTGAGTACAGCTTTCGTTCAGTTATCACTAACAATCCTAAGCATTGAAGGGTAGCTGCAGTACATTTTGTATTGGTCTAAACAATAAAACGATGTTTAAAAATCATATACGTTAGCTTCTCTTTTTTGTGTTAAACGTAAATGTGTTTTAAACATTATTTAAGTAATCGTGGAAGCGATTGGACATCACCTCGGGAAGGCAGATTGCATTAAATTTTCCAAATGGTTTAGGTACATGCCACTCGCGTGTTTCTGTTCTCCCGAGGTGACGTAAGTTTCCGCGACGTGACGTGACGTAGGTAACTAGTTGTAATTTAATGTGAATTTGTTATCACTTCATGATGTATTAGTAATTAGTAATTCATGTTTACTTCAGTTTCCGCCGCGAGTCATGAAATCAATAAATCATGTTGAATTGAATTGACGTGCTGTTTGCAGTACAACATTGTATATTAAATATCATGGCACACAACGTCTGTACGTTATCATACTTAACATTTCCAAAATATCTTGTGCATGTAATGTCTTAAACATTCAGCTTTTGCTAATATTTTTCTCCCGCTCTAATACTTTAGGAGTTGAGGAATGGCACATGTCACAATTTGTAGTATCAATGTAACTTGACCGATGGTAATGGTGTACTTCAGTAACCCGCTATAGTATTAGTAAAATGTATCAAATAGTTACTTATCATACATCTTATAACATGTACGCATACGTTTGTGTACACCAACTGTTTTGAAGAGAATCATTTTTTATTAGTTGATCGCCAGGTGACTAGTGCTGCAATATGGATACTTTGTACATACAATATGGGCAGCCATGTGACCAGTTTTATTGGCGTGTAACAATGCGTGTCCGTGGCTAGACTCTGATTAGTTTTCACCTAAACACATTTAAGCACATGACCATGAAAAAGCTGTGGTGAGATTGCATTATTTATGTTGCCATAACATTGACTGGCCAAGGTATCCAGAGGATATTGAACTCATTGATACTCATGATGGCCGTCATGATGTACAGTACCAGCAGTAGTCTAGGCTGGTAATAACCGCCGAACACAAGGGCACTAGGTGAATCTTAGTCGATAGCATATGGTTCGTAATGAGATTCATAGAAACTGGCGTTTACTCCATACCATATCGGCATGATCACGGCAAGTCTCCGACACCCATATATCACTGATGGTGTTGCCTTATGTAACAGGACTTTACGTAACTGGTTAATACTTGAGAAATCAATTATTTACGTCTGTCAATTAGCAAACAAACCGTGGCCCTGTACAAACGGTCTAAGAGCAGCAGTGTCAATGACCCAAGTCCAATCTTGTTTGCAATTTCTAAAGTGTTGTCAAATCGATCAGCCATTTTCTGTTGTAGGATAACTGACGTAGTGGCCGTGGATAGCTCGTAGTATGTTGCTAGACACATGCCACATCTTATCAAATAGTCCAAATATCCCAACAAAACGAGACAGCAATAAATGATATCAAATAGTGACATCATCAGCACATGTAACTATGCGCAGAATTTTTCCGTGGGGATGTAAAGACTGTACTATTACTAGACCTAGTTATTAAGATTCACATAGTGTCCTGTGTTGATTGATCACGTCAGTCAGATAGTGTTAGTCAGCCATACACATTACCATGGTCTAGCCTAGACTATTAGTATTACATTAATTTATTGGTTGTCATCCTCATTTTTGTGTTTATGATGTTCCACAGGTTTTCAATTTGATTTAGGTCCGTAACTGAGCATGTCAGGACTATGCCATTATCCAAATTGATTACAATTTACATTTTGCTGTGTCAAACAATCCTCTGACAAGTGTCCAAGGACAAGTGTCCAAGTGTCCAATAAATTTGTTTCTTTCATGAGATGGGCGTGAATGGAACAGTAGAAAGTTTGTGCAAGAAGAACACCATCCCACAAGCCATTATTTCATTGTGTCTTCGTATGTTTTCATGTACACATTCACAAGGAAACTGTTTTAGTTCAAAATTTACAATGTGGTTTTCATGTGATTCTCTATATATGAAAGACAAATATTTTGGGCATTTTTTTTTTCTGTCCAGAATATTGATATAAATTGTTATTTCTTCAGACATGTAACTTCCTTTTTTTCTCCCGTTTGTTTGCAGTTCATCAGCTGGAATGATAAATTTTGGTTCTGGCTGTCAGTCCACACCCTCGTAGACGTTTTCACCATTCCCCCAACCATCGTTGCCGTGCTGTTATCAAGAACGTGGCTTGGTAAGAATAGTACTCGTTTTCAGTCTAATTTTACGTTGAGAAATAATGTTGCATGGATGATTTAATTGGTTTACCCATGTTATTAGCTTTTTCAAAAAATAATCAAAGTGAGACGGTGTTTTATTGTCAAAATCCTTACTGTGACGGCGTACGTAGCCAACCCAATTTGACTAAATAAAGCACAGATACAGCAGAGTTCACTGGTGCACACAAAACAATCGACAAATGCGCATGATACCACATGTAGTAGTCTTTGCTTGGCAGATCTCTCATTGTTGTTTATAACGAATAAAGGCAGTCAGGCATACAGGCAAAGCCTTCAGACAAGGCCTTCTTGAGAAATGGTATTGTTGAAATATTTATGGGAATTTTGAAGTAACACAAAACAATAAGTCAAGGGTAGGTTCTCTTTTAAAGCAGTACTTGACATTTACATGTTGTTGTGACATCTGATATGTGTATAGCAGTCTATAGGGTGTAATACCCCCCAGGTTAATATTTTAATACTACACACTGTGTACATCAATACCCACAAGTCTCCTTCATCATGACAAATTATCCAAATTTATTTACCTGCTAAAGATATAGCGAAGAAAAAAAACGTAATATGGATATACAATAAGGCAAAATATATCATATACTTCAGAATTTATTGGTTTTTTTTCAAATGAACAAAATTGAGCATCAATAGAGCTTTTTGTTGAAACACGGCATTGTGCTATTGAATTTTCACGGTCGAAGTAATGCAGTATATTTATAAGCTCTACGGTGCCAACATTATTTAGAAATCCCAGCTTACAGTTTGGCAGTAACCAATTCCTTACTGTAGCTGTGCATTTTGTTTGTAGCTGTATATAATAGCCTGAAAATAGAAGTCTCCAAAGTCCATTAAAGGTTTACTAAAACTAAAAGGAAAGAAATATTAAAAGAAAGATTATTGTTAAAAATATAATAGTGTTTGTGTTCATAAATTAAAAAACAATAGCCAAATTGGATGAAAATTGCATTGTTTTTCAGTGAGCAGTGATAACTAAAACGTATACTCAATATGCCATGGCGCAATTTTGTTTTGTGGGGAATATTGGGAAAAATAAGGTCATATGCAAGATCCTTCATTGTTGCAAGTTTTTCGGAATTTTTCAATTTAAATTTACAAAAAATCTTGCAGGAAAGGTAAGCCTACATGATGGGAGATTAAAGACCAGCAGCTGACTTTTTAAAAATGTTACAAATAGGGAGGCCGTGCTCATACAGCTTGTACTCTTGGGCATCTATCAGTCATCGTTATTTGAATGCCGCACGCAAGGAATGGTTATCCACAAATGTTTCTTGTTTATTTTTGCTGTGCAGAATGTAGGCAAATTCCTCCTGCTGCGGTTTTTTTAAAGGGGATGTACACGTACACAAGCATTGGTTTTAAACAAGATATTCTATAGTCTATTTTACTTTAAGAAAAGTGCCACTCTTTGAAGCAAGTTTCAATCTCTGTTGTTTCTGGTACTTTGGCATCACACTAAAACATTAGGCCTACATGAACATGATGATAAATTTTCCTTTACCGCACTACAAAGGAAATGCATAGAGCTCTTGTTCACGCTGAAATGTTTGCAGCGCTATAAGTATTTTCTGTTTTCAAGAATGGAAAGTCTACAAATGGTGAATATTGATTGTAGGAGAAAACAGTACGTGTTTTAATGAATTTCTCAACGATGAAAATTACTGGGTATAATGGTACAATATATACTGTATACATATATCCATATATATGTATATCTGCACAAGTACTTGCAACGGCGAGTGTTTGTGTTGCTCTTCAGTCCTTCTACTCCAGATCAGCCACTCCAGATGCCCAATTGATATTGGGAAACTGTGGATGCCCCTGATGATGAGGCATGCATGATGACGTAAACATTGACAATATGATTACATCTGTTTTCAAAAACCTGGATTAGTCTTGCATCAGTGCTAATGGTTCATATTTGCATACATGGCCTAGCAGTCTAGTGCATTGTGTTCTGAAATCGAAACCAGTTTTTAAATCATGATTATTAAGCAAGACGATTAACTAATAATTGCTTCTTTACACCCAGTTGTATAAATGGGTATCCTAAAAGAGTAGAAAGCTGTGGTTTGTGTAGACATTTATTAGTAGTTTAATTAGTCAGTTTGCAGTGCACATATATCAGCTGTTGTTATGACAAGAGCCGAGAAAGTTATTGGAATATTAGCCTAGATCATGAGTTATAGTAATGTAAAGTGATTTGAGATTATTTGATGGAAAGCGTTAAAGATTAGCTCCACCCAAAAAGTTGTCGGTGTGTTTGTTTGTTTGTTTGTTTGCTTTTTGTTTGTTTGTATACAAAATAAAACAAAATTATTTGGAGGTTGGCAGGGATGAGTTCTGAAACTAGTGATTTAATTTTGGGAATGTTATATGATGATTCTTTCAGAAGTTACAGCACAAACACGTAAAACCACAGTATATTGTGATTATGTCATTGTGACTATTTGGCTGGTGGAGCTATGTACTCTTTAAAAAAGCACAAAAAGTAATTGTGGTAGTGTATTTGAAAAATACATATTCTAATGATAAAGTATTACTTTACTAACGTCATACATGTGTTAAGAGGTCCAGAATTAGTATGACTAATGACTGATTTTGTACCAGGGTAAACAAACATACGTTTGATCTATGAGGTGCCTTTACTTGCGCAGTAATCGATGAGTGCTTTTAGCAAATTGTTCTGCTAAAAGCAAACTAATGCGCTTATGAAATTCACCCTAGTAGTTTAACAGAGTACCGGTATATTACGTTGGATAATGCTTGTGCGGTATATGTTGTACATTCCTAATTGAAGTGTGAGTGAATTAGGGATCGAAAAGGCCCAAATAAATGAAAACACTTTTGCGGTGGGGAAAACATTAAGAAATTATGTTTCTGGTAGCGTGTAAATGAAAGTGGGAGGTTATATATTAGGTGGTTATTTTGTTTTCATTTTATTCACACAACAATTTATTTGGTTTGTTATAAAGTGGAGACCATGTTAGGATACTAGAGAATTTCAGAGGTACTTTGGTTAATTTCATTTAGTAAAAATAACCTCTTCAATTACAGGCTGGTCTAACCTTGAGACATAATTGTAAATGTTGAAATAATAATTGTATATAGTATGCCTGGGTGATGTTTAGTAGGATGTAATCCATTCATATGGATATCTACAGAGTTTATTCTTGTTCAATTTAATTATTGGCAGATCTCTACATGCCATATATCTGTTTGAAATATATGTACACCCAATAATCTAAAATGTGCCCAAGATTATTTTGTAAAGCCTAAACCCTATTTAGGATGCACACGTGTAAGGCAATTACGTTTGATGATACATGTACTATGATACGAGTTTGCATGACAAAAACCCATGTTATTTATCCATGTTATTTACAATGTGAACACTTCTTGTTTGTTCTTGTAGGTTTACGATGTCTAAGAATCATGATTTTAATGCAATTGCCCGAGATTCTACAGTTGATCCGGCTACTGCGAACCAGCAATGGAATCAAACTGACTAGCTTGCTGACCATCGTGGCCGGAGCATGGCTGACATCGGCGGGAATATTCCATCTCGTAAGGGAAACTATACATTTTACTTCGTCAATTTCAAGTCGGTGTACGTTTAGTTATGGTTTGTTGCTTTGCTTCGGTTATGGCTTTGTGTGACTTTCTTTAAGAAAACAGTTTTCACAAATGCTACAAAAATTACACATGAGTGAAAACGATAACCAGATGTTTTTCAAATCTGTGCAGTATTTAAATTACATGTCCTGTATGTTCTTGGACAGAGAGATGTTTTAATGGATAAGAAACTTGTTTTGGAACAATGTTTTGTTTATTTATGGTGTCGATTTTCGTAGAAATTGGGAGTAAATCCAAATTTTATTTATCTTAATTCCACTACCAACATTTATTATGTGTATAATTATACACAAATATTTGTGCGGCTTAAATATTTCATGGTTGAGTAGTTATTTACATGTAACAATGTTTGTTGTTGTGGCTTGTACTGGAGTCAATTGTGGTAAGTTGTAGCCCTCCTAATCGCTTACTCACACACACACATAGTGGGGGGGGGGGTAAACATAACAATCATTACACATTTTAGTTGGGAATCTTCACCTTTTATTGATCATAAACAGAAGAAATACTGGTAAAAGAATCAAGTGCCTATGCACACCGCGATCTTTATTCTGTTTATTGTCGCATTGCATTCAAACGCGATTTCTAGGAAAGAAGGTTGCGTGTAATTGAATTCTCGTTGCTCACTTAGGTCTTTCGCGATTTTCAAGGTAATTTTTTGCTACGAAAATATTTGCGTATACAGTAGGTTCCTTCTTGATTCTAATGTGACAACTCATTACTAGCGGCACACTTCTACTATGGAAATGTGCGAATGAAATGAATACGACGTGCCCCATTAGTTTTGGTGGCGCCCGGCTGTGAAGTCGAGGACCTACTTATAGTTGTCTAAAATAGATTGGTCTATAATCAGGCGGCTGATCCACAGTGTGTACATTGACTTCTAATGTTGTATGTACAGTAGTCCATTGAATTGACCCAATATATATTTCACTGTAGTCTAACCTTACAATTATATCACGATAAATAGACCGTCACAAATTACGAGCTTCTTTGTATGCAAATTTTTCAGGTGGAGAACTCGGGCGACCCATGGCTCTCCTTTACCAATTCGCAATACCTGACGTACGGGGAGTGCATCTACATGCTTGTGGTTACCATGTCAACGGTTGGCTATGGCGACATTACCCCAGAGACATCATGTGGCACCATCTTTATCATCTTTTTCATTCTTGGAGTCTTGGTAAGCAGTGCTTTGTGATGCAGATGTTGAGTAGAAAACAATTATTGTGGTGTGATACAAATATTGCGCACATGAGTTAAAAGGTAATAACGTTTAACATTTTGTTGCAATTTTGCCGAGTGATAAAATGTCGTAAATAGTAAGGGAAAATGCCTGTATTTTCCTCACATTTGCACGCATATATATACACACCTGTGCTACCAATTAAATACAACTAAATCAATTTCACCGTAAAAACTAATTCTGAATTGAAACTTGAAGAGTAAATCAAAGATTGAAAACAAGAAATTAAATACAATGCAATATTCTAATATCCATTGAATTCTGTTTTGTTTAGAGGGAAAAGCAATTAGACCTCATGCTTGTAGTACTGTTACCATGGTGATATACATGTACCTTCGAAGTGCTAGCACCCTGACAAGAAATTAGCTTGAGCATTGAATCCGTCCATGAAGAGAAGGCTTCTCCTTCTATGCAAGTCAATTTTATTAAAATCGAACACACTGCGGCTGTCAGTTTAACATCATGCTGGAGAGGTAGAAGCAATTATCATTCGCATGGCTTCTTGGCGCACTAGCCGACCATTAATCCATTTAGGCTTGGCTCTGCGAACAATTTTTCGATCGAACCACAAGAGGGGGAGCAATTAGGCATTAGAAAAACAAAAACACAAACAATCTCCAAAACTAAAGAAGAGCTTTTTTACCTGATCTGAGTGTGTTAATCTTAATCTCAAACAGTTGATTTCTAGGGAGTGGAGGTTGGAGGTGTGGGCAGGCGGGCGGGTGGGCGGTGTAGCGGTGTAGCGGTGTTGTGGTGTAGTGGTGTAGTGGTGCTGTCACTTGCCTTTACCACTGTAAATCTCGTTTTGAATCTCGATGGTGCCCAAATTTCTAATTTGGAATTGTTACTGTACATTATTTTGTACTTTTTGTCAGTAATCTGGAAAAGATACCAATCTGTGTTCTGCCGAGTCACAATAGTGAATCTCTAACAGCTTGAAATAAAAAAGTCAAATTGTCCACAAGCTATTTGTTTTAACCACACAATTGTGTCCGATGCTGCTTTAAAAATCTCTTTTTAATATTCATTTTTTATTGGCTTATAATACACTTTATTGCCCCTCTTATAAAAAGTCTTGATTAAAATTGTAAAAAAAGCTTTTAGTTGGCAAGCAGACCCTTGATAGAATTACATAAACCAGTTGTTAGATTTGACGTCACTATCGACGATAAATTATTAAGAGATACATGCATGACCGTGGCGCCCGCCACAGTTCCGTGGTTTTGACAACCGTTGTTCTGTAGTTCTGACGTCATCGTGCACTAGCTGCTTGTCTTACACTGTCAATCCCACTGGAGAGTTCCCCCCTCCCTTTTAATCCACTCAACTCATCTCTGATTTCCCTCTAGGCCATCTTTGCCAGCGCTCTACCAGAGATTGTGGAAATTGTTGGACAAGGAAGCAAATACTCCGGTGTCTATGAGCCTGTCAAAGGGAAAAAGTAGGTCACACTCCAAGCAATGAATTCTCTCTTTTTCCTTTTCTTTTATACATTTTCATTCCACGAACGTCTGCGTATGTATGTCTTGTTCGATCAATAATTCTTCAATTTGAAATAAACATTATGAATTGTGACTTTGTGTAAAGAATAGAACAGGATGATGATTTTAATCTTAGAAACTCAGTCTCTTGCTTTCTGGTGATGTATTTCACGATAAAATCCTCAGAAAATATGTGTGGCCTGCAGTGTATTTTATCAAAAATTATGGCTTTAATTTTATACTTTCAGTGCAGAATTTTAACCACAGAGTAGGTTTTAAATGTAAAGCTAAGACTATTTTATGAAAAAGAGAATCTAATGTTGAAATATATTTTCCTCTCATCAATTGGTTCCAGTTTGTTTAATTAGCCCTCTCCACAAGTAGGGAATATTGTTTAATTAGCCCTCTCCATAAGTAGGGAATATTCTGGAGGTAATATTATCAGGACCTCTGATAATTTACCTAAATCAAAGTGCTACATATTATCTTTAATGTTATCATCATTATTATTATTATTACATTGGGCCAATGTCACTCCAGTCACAGCCATGGGCTGCTTTAAAGCTCACAATCAAACATAAACTACCTCTGGCGTGGAGTGAAGTAATGAAGTTCTTTGCCAAATAGGTTTCTGGAGCATGCATCCCATGACTTACCCTTTTGGTTTCATCGCCTTATCTCCTCGGAAATAGCACCCCATGTAGTCTTGACATAATTATTTGTACTCTTTCATCCACAATTATTTACAATTTAACAATGTTTGCTTGTCCGACTCTTCATGCACCTTTATTTCAGATCAACACGATCGTACCGATCGTACCGTTGCTCTGTATTTGTTTGGTTTCAGCAGCCAACCTGCATAGTTTTTCGACGTAATTAAAACTAATTGACCTTGCTTTGTTTATTTTCAACTACACAGACACATAGTAGTCTGCGGGCATATAACGTACGACAGCGTGTCCAACTTTCTCAAGGATTTTCTCCACATTGATCGAGATGTTGTCAACGTGCATATCGTGTTGCTGGACACGTAAGTAGTCTGAAACCTACTTTTTGTCCTACATGTAAAATGAACAAGTTTAGGAAGAAACTGTTATCACTCTTTATCTGTGTGTGTATGTGCGCATGCATGTACGCATGTACGCACGTACGCACGTACGAACATGAGGTGTTGAGGTAAACAATGAAATAGATAGTGGTTGTCATTGTTGTTTTTCAACATATTGTATATGAATTGGATATCAAAGTGTGTGTTTAGACAAAGTCTGTTGACCCAGGATGACATTAAGACTCATTTTGTACTATCCAGTCCAGCCATGTACATTAGAATGTGTGAAAAACAAGAAAAAAAATATATATAAGTGCAGTGACATGGGCACTGCCAGGTAAAAAATACCCACTGAAAATGAAAAATTACCGTGACATTTACGTCCCTGTCGAAAATCCCATGAAATACTCTCTGAATTTGCGATTAGTTCCTATTAATGATTGCGTTTTGCATTAGATTAGTACACAAGAATTACTGCAAGCTTTTTAGGTTTCTTGAACAAAATCAGTAAATGATAAAAACAAATCTAGGAATTTATTACGAATCCCTGCACCCATCAATTAATTTCTAATGACAACTCACTGACGGATTGCTCGTAAATACACCACAACCACGGTCGCCACACTGTTAATGAATGGTGGCTCTGCTGAGACTGGGACGGAGACTTGGTTTATTTACAAAAACACAAGAAGCTTTAAATTAGACCAGTGACAACCTGGATGACTTTCGTTACACTCACAAAATAATATTCTCCTTGCAAACATTTCTGAATCCGAACTCTGATCTAAACCAACATTTAATCAGTCTCTCCGGAAAATGTCTTGCAAATCTGTTCCATGTGTATGTTTTTATGTAATCTAATCTTGTTCTAAGACAGACAGACAGACAGACAAACAAACACACTTGGATGAAACATCGTTGATGGAAGTACATCTTAACTAGTATTATTAGCGATTGCTACATTTCTGACACGCCCACCAGCACATGTACTCTTTACTATAAATATCCCCGATAGCGTAAAGGTTATTGAACCTCACCACTAGTGTAGGTTTACATATAGGGCCACAGTCCTCGCTTGACACATGCTTTCACTTAGATGCCGCCTTGGTACAGTAGTAGTGTACAGCCACATTTCACGCTTCACCTACAGCCAGAAGGCGCAGAAAATTTATTCGCACAGAAAGTGCATTTTAGAAAAATTATAATGCATAATTTAATTTTAGTCAGTTCTGTAATGATTTTCAATGAGTACATGTATGATTGGGCGATCGAAGGAAAGGGGAGGGGGAGGGGGAGGGGAGGGGGGAGGGGAGGGGGAGGGGAGGGACTGGTTGCCATATTTGAAGTAGACAGTTGTTTGTGATGGTTACTTTCGTATTAAAACGAACACAGATTTTGAAACACAGCCCATTTAAGATGACAATACAAATATATTTACAACCATGTACTAAAATTTACTCTTCGAATAAATAAGTTAATAAATGAATAGATTTGCGTAGTGACCCCTAGATTTAAACCTTGGCCCTCCAGTGGTGAAGGTGAGAAAACTACCACCTTGCGAACGTCCTTTTGGTGAGTGTTTCACCGCGTACTATGCCAAGATGGGTGGATGTTTAGCCATCACCTGGCGCCGATGCTGTCAACTTATTCTCATGAGACCAACTACACCTTGATTAATGCTTACATTGCCTGATGAACCAACATGCTCGGTGCAGTAACTAACTCCCTTCCTACTCCCTAGTAGTTCTGCGCTAGCTGTTTCCGCACTGAGATTGTATAAAATCACCTCAAATTAGTTATGTTGCTACAAAAGGCTATTGAGTGGTTATAGTCCCCACCACACCGAAATGTGTTTACGGTTTACACTAATGCAGAGAGTTCTGTATAAATCAAACGTAGTTCTTAGCCAGTGCGAGTTAACCAGTGCCCGTAGCTAGAATAGGGAAGTTTTGGTTGTCATCTACTCTCATTTCAAGCAGCACCCCTAGCAGCTAGACATTAAAGGACCAGGGTAGAGATCTCAATTTGTACTGACGTTTTCAGGTCATGTGTAACTGGCCGATATATTATGGAACAATAATTGGCATAACCGAATTTGGCGAGAGTGCCTCGTGTCACACATGAAGATAAACAACATATATTCAACGGTCAAATGTATGCAATTAGATGATGATGATAAAGTGCAATGTCAGTCAGCTATAGTTGATTCTTTAAGAAAAAGAAGGTATTGGTGTTGTCTTTTATTCAGCTGAAATCTAGTGGTAAAGTCAATTTAACAATCCATGCACAGATCTAATTCAAAAGTGGCTCCAAACACTGTGTATAAAATATGCTACGGTTTAGGATGGACGTGGGTTCAGTTTATTATTGTAAAGATTTCAGGTTGAATTTTGTCAGATCCAGGAATTATTGATAGGGAGGGGGGGGCGGGGCAATGTAAGAGGAATTGTCGATTGCAGGGTAGTTGAAGAGTGTGCCCTGAGATTAAAATCCATGCTTACACGTTATGTTATTAACTTCAAGAAGTAAGTTGGTGCAATTTGAAATACACAGCAATAAACTGTCCAGTCAATTTACCCAGTCCGCAAACTGCGATCGGCTTGGCTGGTAGATGCTTCGCTAATTACCGGTATGTGCTGCGATAGCAGCAGGTACTGCAGATTGTATTAATTTAAAATAATTGCATTAATATTTACCATAATTAGATTAACTAGTTAGCACGATGTGTGTGCGTCTAGGGGTAATATTCAATTTGGTGATGTTTGTTGTTGTTATTTTTTCGGAATACCGGTTAAAGCTGGGAAGGATACATTTATCTACTCACAGTTTAATTAGACTAGAAGCTTATATGGCCCACAGATCAAAATCTTATGACGTAAAGCCATGGTTTCGACAGAAGGTTGGAGAACATACTGCAAGTAGAAGGCTATAGTGTCGTATGCTTATTATTATTTATGATGCGGCGTAATTTAATACTGTCGGCCCGTAACATGATTGTGTTGTGCATAATTTGCTTTCATGTATACTGCACCAACTATTTTTTTTTTAGGGCAGGGGAGGGGGGAGATTGATACGAATGTATTCATTCTAAAATATTAAAAATACAATGATTAATATTGTATTTTGATGGGAGATGACAGATAAAATAGGAAAGTACAATTAAGTGTCCTATTCTTAGAGGTAAGAATGGAATGAAATATGTATTAATTCTAATCAGCTGTCAGGCCGGTACAAGGCATGTAAGGAAAAATACCATGACAAAAAGAAAACCGACATCAGGAAGCGCTGTTGTTAAGAAACCCCCTCTTTGACCGTGAAGAATACAGTGCTTCAGTGTTAGAAACATGAATATCATGAAGTAGATTATTCTCAACGAGACACAGATCTGGTACATGAGAATGGTTTGCATGTAGCTGTTTGGCTTAAGGTGTCACTATTGTGCCAATGTGAAGTGGATGTATGAGATTATGCAGTGGTAGGCCTATATCTGACCAGATCATTTGAAATGAGTTTCAAAGTAATTTGCTCCACTCATCAGAATAAGAAGCTACTTTTCTCTTTATTTTGGTACAAAATATATGGATCTACCGGTGTATGCAGTAAAAATCAACAACGTTATAGATGAGACAAAATGTTTTGTTGGGTCACCTATAAACGTTTTATTTCTGGTTCGATCAGTCTAAGTGGGAACACTTTGATGCCATCATTACGTAGGACACCTCATTATTCTGTCATAATGGATGGAGCTATGATGTAAGTTTACATGACTGCGAAGTGAAAATGTGACTATCAAAAGCCTGACAATAAAGTCACAACATATGCAATGTACTGTAAACAGCCCCAAATATTTATTTTTGTAGGGGGGGGGGGAGGGTCAGTTGCAATCTATTATTATATCCCGACATTTCCCAAAGTTTGAGCTCAATAGTATAAACAGATATTACAAATTTTGAATAAGGTCTAGAAATGAAGCAAAAAATACACAGTGTTTGTTGTAAATAATATCATCATGATATCGCCGATATCAAGTATCGTAATTTAAGAACGATCCATATCATTTTATTGAAAGCTAAGATTCTCAAGAATTCAACAATAATCAAATTCATCCCAGATATGTCTAAATTGCCCCCAAAATGAAATGGCCCACCCCAATCCAAGTCAACCTGTGTATAGGATCAATGGTTTTGATAATTGCCATAGCCTTGAACAAGCAGCAAAGCACTGATCAGTTGGCATTATGCCAATTAACCTCGAAACTAAGTAGCGAGGATTTATTTACAGTTATTTGTTATCAGAAATAACAACCATTATTCCAAAAAAATGTGTACAAATATAATTTCATGGACAAAGTGCATGGCTTTAATATACACCAATGTTATTTGTGCCGCCGCCGTATATGGTAATAACATTTTGCCTGTACACCAGAAGGATTTGTCTACATCACATACCTAAATACTCATGATGTGTTAACAAATCCGTTGGTGTACAGACAAAGTCTATGTTGAAAAATATTTAGCTACCCTCGTAAATTTATACTAGGGAACAAAAATTAACTGGCCTTGAAGGCTGTAAATATTATAGTTTAGTGGCTGGATTTGCTATCAAGTGCATGCTATTTGACACTGAAGCAACACTGCTCATATCAAAACAGTAATATTGAAATTAAATTAATCGGTATGATCCCTGTTTATATTAATTGTCTCTGTGAGCTGTATTCAAAGATTTAGTCCAAAATTTTATCTGTTCCGAAAGAGGAAAATCTAGAAACAGACAGAGGTATATAGTGGCATGTTGCAATTAATGACCTTTGGTGGGTAAACTCCCGGTGAATGCAGGGAGACAAAAGCAAACAGGGTAGTGTATGTTCCATCTTATTACAAGAGAACCTGAGCAGATTAGACAAACAGACATTTTTAGAATGCTAATATTTATGTCAAACAAAACGCAGTCTCTCTCCAAATATGAATTTTCAACATAATAATTTTTAATAAGTTCAAATTTAATATACAAACAAGACCTGTGTCTACAGAAAGATAGCGACGTACCAGTATACTTTAGCGTACAACTGGGGTTTATAAATATTCTGTTCACCTATTCATTTTAGCAAGGGTGGAGAGGATCTTAAAGGAATTTGTCCTGTTTGCATTGTTTTCAAAAATATAATTTAGGATCCACTTCTACCCCACTGCCCCCCCTGCATCCCCGCACCCCTAACAACCCCGCACCCCTCCCCCCTCCCCCCTGCACCCCTCC
>JAVCKS010000549.1:0-11699 GCA_032273685.1 Pteraster tesselatus | reverse complement strand
TTACGCCGAATTCCCAGTGATTGTTTCAAAAACGTATAACGGCCATGCACTAAAAAGCCACTGCCTTTCAACGCCGTCACAGTAACCGTGCATGCACAGGCAGCTTTATCGGAGCTTTATTTCCACCTTCGGTTGGGAGTTTTTAAATTAATGGGAGCTTGTTGCTTGGCCCACAGAACCCCACCCCCTTAAAGGCATGATACAGGATTGATAGAACTAGGCGGTGCATTTTGTGTGATCTAACTTATGAATAAAATAACAAACCTGTGAACAAAGTGCGACGTTTTCGAGAAATCTATGAATAAAGGTTTTCATTTTATCTGTTATTTTGCTGCACTTTCATATTGTTGCAATCAACATAGGCTGATGCGTCTTCAGATACAATTTTCTAAATACAGAGATGACAGTATTTCATATGGAAATATTTTACAAGAATTTTTTTTTAGTAGCATCAACTTTATGAACAGTACCGGTACTTAAGCTTTCAGATTGAAACGAAACAATTTTTGTATTATTACCAATCTTATATCATACCTTTAAAGGTTAAATTATGCTCGGCTCTGTGCTGAATAGTGACAGAGCCAAAGACAATTCTGCTTTAGTAAACCTCAAAAAGGAATATGTCAAATGTTAATGAGCAAAAGCAAAATAATAAAGATTAGTTTATATCGGCATTTTCCTCACCTGTAACCATGGAGACTGCCAGATTAATTAAGTGGCGGCCGCCACTTAAATGAAGTGGCGGCCGCGACATAATGAAGTGGCGGCCGCGACATAATTAAGTGGCGGCCGCCACTTAAATTAAGTGGCGACCGCCACATAACGTGTCAAAAAAAAGAAAAAAAGAGCCACAAAAAATAACAAAATAACAAAAATAAACACCATGGCACCAACGGGCTTCCGTAGTTTCTCATGTTCTCCGCGCTTTTTGACCCGTATGTATCACGTACACATGTTGCTGTTAAAATTCACAGCAAGCACGAATCGCCAGTTTTCCTCGATTCCAAGCCGATTTGTCGATGCAGCCGCTATACCTGCCCGCTTGGTATCGCAGTCGTGGACAAACACGCAGTCGTGGTTGTGTGTGCATGTATTGCAAACGGCTTACCTTTTCACAAATGCAATGACACGCGAGTTGAGCAGTCAGCTTTGCTAAAAAATAACCTCGTTCCAAGCATGCGCTTAACGACCACACATGCGCTTAATAATGACTATTTTATTTGTACATAAAACCAAATCCATTCAATAAACATAATAAATGTAATAGAAATACAAAAGATGTGTAAGTTGAGGTAGAAACTCACTACTGGCTATCCACCTCATCTAAACGTCAGCAAAATATATAAAATTAATTAGAAATAAAAATAAATTGTGTACACGTTTTGTTCATGCATTCAATACCTCATTTCATTTAATAGTTCGGTGTCTTCACCGAGGTGTTTTTCACTGGATATTCCAGCTCCAATAAAAAAAAACCAAGGTAAGAAGCTAACTAAACTACACACCCACACCACCGTACATCACAATACAGGTGTGTAACAGGACACGATGTATTTTAATAAGAGGGTACGGGAAAACTGTCCACATATTCTTGCTGTTTCATTACCGAAAAATCTGTAGGATGGCGAAGGAAACCAACATGTTCCTCAGCCTTCGACCATACTCAGAATGACGAACGAAGCGCGCGAAATACAAAAAAAGAGGGCGCTCCGTTGACAAATTTGAATAATAAATGATATTTACAGGTGAGTGAGCAACACAAAGAATATACTAAACTATGGAAAATATATGGACATGACACACGAAAAATGCATGGGGTATGTTAAACGTAGTCGTCACATATAATCTGTTTTATATCTGTTTTTTGGTATCACCGCACCTGTTATCAGCGCTTTACTTGCAATTTTAATCTTCTGGGAGATGATACAGAAGCACAGCCATCAACCTCACAGCGGCATCACTCCCCTTGTAAATTGTCTTCAAGCGGAAGGCAGCCCTTGCCGCTGAGGTGGGTCAAAGATGGGTCCTGAATACATTTGATCTGGGTGTCTGTATGAAAGTCCTACCCATCATCTGGCGTTGGACAAATGAATTTGTCAGTCATGTGGTCATCATAGGATCCTTTTACACATCTATGAACTATATTGGGATGCTCACAGGGCACAACATGCGTGGTTCTGGATATGCTGAGATTCTGTTTGAGGCACAACTAGTGACAAGTGGATCCCTCAAAGCTGTTCTCAATGAAAAGGCATACACAAAGTCCCTCCTTTGCCTCAAAACTGTGTGTTAAGCAATGAAGAGGCTGTTGAGCGATTTCTTGAGGAGGAGAACATCCTTATCACTGCTGCGCTTCTCAACATGACCCAGTCTTGCAATCGAGAGCACCTCGATGAAGCTGTCAAAGACCCCTCAACTCTGAACCTCATCGAGAAGTATCAACTACTACAGGTTTGTGGAACTTTAACTGAGTACATTTTTATATATTCTGGTAAATGCTCATGTATTATGACACAAGTTTATCTAATAAATGATTATATCTGTAATATGTGCCTCTCCTTATCCGCAGATAACTGACCTGGCTGGAGGTCCACCTGACAAATCTGGAAATCACATAACCAGGGTCCAAGGACCTCCTCAGCAAGGGTGCAATTGCGGCGGCCCACTCAATGATACCAGGGGCACTCAGTGCAGTCGATAAGACGATAGAAGAAACGTTTATGCGCTTAGCCAAATCATCAGGTAAGTCATTCATTTCATTCAGTAACATTGTAAGCATCTAAGGAGTTAGGAAGACGCTGTATATTGCGAAGTGCCACATAATTTGTTTCGTGCTTTCAGGTGGCTTCACTGGATTGTGCAGCCAGTTTGGGCATACACAAAATTGTGTCGTAAAACCTCCGCACGGGTACAGTTTTATGACCACCTAGCTGATCCAGACAGCCCAAGGACAGGAAGACACCGTGAGCTGGAGAAGGCAGAGATCAGAAAAGGTGAGGAGGCCGTTCATCGAACCCTTACTACTATCAAGCACAAATCCGTTCACCGTTGCAGACAAGGATGGACTCCCTGGCTTCCGGTGCTGCTGTCCCCATAGATGTTGAGTTTGACGTGTTACAAGCAGAAGCTGTGGGCAAGTCCGCCAAATCTGACTTCATCAGACGCCTACAGAGTAGAGAGCCAGAAAGCTTATTTGACCCAATCCGGAAGAAGAAACTCAAGACCATGGAAGCTAGCAACAAGAAGGTCACCCTCACATCCTCACAGGGAAAGGTAATGAGGGTTTACAAAGCCCTTTTATTAAATGTTACACGCCACATCAACATGTAATTCTTTTTATTATTCTAGGTCATCTAGTATCAGGAGCAAGGCACCCTTGCATTCCTACTCCTCATCAAGTCTCAGGCTCAAGATGAGCCATTGGACTTAGAAGAAATCATAAAGTACTGTATCATGCATGTGCCGCCCCCCAGTCTTGGGACACCAGATGAATTGTTCTCAAAGACCAACGAAGCCTCTATTATATACACGATCTTCTAGAGGACACCACCCCAGAAGATCTACAACCCCAAGGATTCCCTGTTCAAGATCAATATCCTTACTAACCTTTCCATAACCTTTGGTGAGATATGCATACAGGTGCTCGATCAGATGATGCCCAAGTAGCATTTTTTTGTTCTCGACGAACAGATACCATCCATAATCTATCAAAGCACATGAAAGGTTGAGGCGTTGTACCTCAGAGAAGATAATTTTGGCTGGACCAGCTACCAGAAAGCCATTTAACTTCAAGATGCTCCTTGCAAATGATGACAACAAAAGGCAGCGCTGCCAGCTCCTGCTGCGAGTATGAAGTGATCAACAAGCAGCTTCAAAACTGAAGAGAACAGAGATAGCAGAGCTGATCGTGGACGGGAAGTGCCCATGTGTCTCATCGGACGGCAAGGTAAATTGAAGTGCTTCTTGATGATTGGTGAATAACCGTTTAAAATCTTGGTGATAAGATTTCCTCAGTCAGTCTTTATTGTAACATTGCTTAAAGTAATTGATCTTTACATTTTAATGGATTATCTGTGATTTATGTCTAGATGTAGAATTGGTGGTGACTGGTGATTGATGTGCAATAACCCATTGTGTTTCAGGTTAAGGTCCATGAGATCCCACCACTATACAGCAACTAGGGAGAGACAGACACCAGGGTTGTATTGTATTTCCACCATGCTACAGCTGTCGTCAGAACACCTGACACAGACATCTTTGTAACTCTGCTGCACCATGCTCATGCCGCCAACCTTACTGAAAACTGGTACATTTCTCTGAGCTCGCAGAATCCCTGGGAAAAGTGTACTGCGCCGCTCTGCTTGGGTTATACGTGTTCAGCGGAGAAGATTGTACACGTTCCAGTGTAGGCCTACAGTGAGTTTAGTAACAACTGGACTGTGAAGCATGAGGTTCAGAAGCAGTTGGAGCACTTCACTTGTCTGATGTATGGACAGTGTCGTGTGTCTTAAGTCGACATCGTCCAAAACAAGCTGCTGCGCAAAATGGTGGGGGAGGACAAGAGGCTCACTTCCAAGTCTAAGGTCGACCTGGCTCGCCTTCCTCCATGCCACTCTGCTCTGAAGCCACACATCCAACGTGTGAACCATCGTGTCGCCTTGTACACGCGAGCCGATGAAGCTATTATGGAAAAATAAAAACCCCACGATGAGGGGCAGGGATGGGAAATGATAGATTGATGGAGTATTGAAACGGGTATGGTCCTGTGGTCCTGTCCTACCAGCCTCATTGGTTGATCTTCTAGACACCGGAGAGCATGAACGGGAAGAGGAGTAGAAAGAAGAGGAGAAAGAGGAAGAAGAGGAAACAGAGGACGAGTTTGACGATTTAGATGAAAATGATGAATGATTCATCTGATCATGGGTGGAGACTCATTTACCAGTGTTGTGACCAAGGCATCATGTCTCCAGCCAAGTCAAGTCAAGTCACAAGTCTTTAATTTCCGAGTCAAGTTGAGGCTCAAGTAATTTTTCAGAGTTCTATACATGATGTTTGACATCATTTGTTTGATAATGTTTTGTTGTTGTACAGTAAAATAAATTAACATGGCTTAAAAGCACAACATTTGTCTTGACACCTTATTTTCTCAGTTATCTGCAATATTGGCAAGCAATGGTTCTAAAATGTTGAATTTGGAAACACTAATACTATTTACATGCTTTAAAAAGTCATGCAAAGCTGAGTTTCTTAGCCCCCTCCATCTCCCAATACTTCGACCATGAAAAAACCCTAGATTTTTCAGTAAATACAGTAGTAATATGCATACTAGCATACGGATTCATGTGGCCACTTCAAGAAAAATGTTATTGTGATCCTTGACCTTCAAAACATGGGTCTAGACACCTTATTTGTTCAGTTATCTGCAATTATTGGCTGAGATATAGTGAAAACAGATTGTTATTTGCATAAAAATCATACGTGGAACATTTTTTAACATATTATCCTGTTATTTTCGGCACAATTATTTCAAGCTAGAAACGCTGATTAAAAGTATATTTCCGGGGGGTGCATGATACCCCCTTCTATCAACTAGACTATAATGGCTTCGACACCCTGGAGAAGATAAGGTACACCCTTGCTAGTACTAGCGTGGGTCAGTTGATAGGTTTGATGGCTCTCAGTTTTTGGTAGGTCTCATTATAATTACAACAATGATATCACTCTGTCAAGCGTGGACAGATTTCTTCATTCCAATGTTTTGTGGGAGGTGTTCGGGGAGGAGTTGGGGGAGGTGTTGGAGGAGGAGTTGGAGGAGGAGTTGAGGGAGGTGTTGGGGGAGGAGTTGGGGGAGGAGTTTGGAATGGTGTTGGGAGTGGTGTTTGGGGAAGTGTTAGGGGAGGTGTTCGGGAAGGAGTTGCGGGAGGTGTTGGGGAAGGTGATGGGGAGGTGTTGGGGGAGGTGTTGTGGGAGGTGTTGTGGGAGGTGTTCGGGGAGGAGTTGGGGAAGGTGATGGGGAGGTGTTGGGGAGGTGTTCGGGGAGGTGTTTGGGAGGTGTTCGGTGAGGTGTTGTGGGAGGTGTTCTGGGAGGTGTTGGGGAGGTGTTGGGGGAGGTGTTCAGGAAGGAGTTGGGGGAGGTGATGGGGAGGTGTTCGGCAGGTGTTCGGGGAGGTGATGGAGGAGGAGTGGGGGGAGGTGTTGGGGGAGGTGTTCGGGGAGGTGTTGGGGGAGGTGATGGGGAGGTGTTCGGGGAAATGTATGCGGAGAGAATTTCACAAACTATACCTAACGGGGCTATATCGTTACCTAAACCGTGATTTTATTAATTTACAAAGCCACTGATTTTTGCAATTTAATTATGTAGCAACTACTAATTTTGTATTTTCCAACAAACCCTTAGACGTGATATGATATATACCTTTAAAGGCTAGTAACGAATGTACACATGTGAGTGTGTGTAAGTTGTGTGTGTAGATTGATTGTGAGTGCTTCCAGCCAGCAAAATGCACGTAGGCAAGAATTTGTATGGGAAAGTCGTAACATCCACAAAGGTTAATGTATGAAGCTTACAAATATAGCCAAAAGGCTGATATCAGTCCCGCTGTCAATTACTGATGGAAAGCTGCTTCAATAAACAGCTAATTTGTGTTGGGATGTTTTTTCTCTTAAAGGTAGGTCTGCGTACATGAAGGTTTTTCCAATAAATCTTTGTGCGGGACTATTATAACAGAAGTACCTTGCTGGGACTGATTTATCTGACATAGGTAGTGCGGGTTAGTATAGGCGTACATGTACCTCTACTAATTGATCTGCTTGGAGCTTGGATGTAGGATGTTAACAATGTTTGGGTATGTATATTACATGTGTTATATAGGAGCTGAATATTAGCAGGCTTATACGGTTTCTGAGCTTCAAAGATAGTAATGGTGGGCTCCGTAGATTGGCAAATAGCCGGTATTAACAACCGAGTTTGACTGACGCCCTTCTTTTGCTCCATGCTTATCAATTTTTATCACTTTTGGGCATCAAATTTGTTTTTTCGTATAGGGTACATGATCACAAACATAAAATCGGTGGGAAAACTTCTTCTTTAATTTGATTAGTGCTTGTGTAGCTCTCTTCTCAAGAATCCAATAAAAGACTAAATTGCATCATTTCGCGTCATAATGTCATTACGTCATTTGACGTATACAAATATTTTATGGTGCAATGATTTATGGGCGATGTATAAAAGCACATAAGTTGGTCATGTTTTATGCTCATCTTTCTATAACGCGGTTGGGTACCGCCAATAGTCAGGGGGTGGGTTCCCAGCTACAAAGTGGGCATGAAACGGCGTCTAATAGCAGGATCAGCAAAGGAGAGGTCGCCTAAACCAGCACTTCCCTTAAAGACTACATAGAGGTAGGATCATGTTGATCCGTTTGTGTACTAGTCCAAGGTACCGCATACGTGCCAACACTACCGATTCACGCGGTAGCCTACCGATGTTATTACTTTACTACTAATATACCGGATATAGCTCATTATAGGGCAGTTTTACTAAACAAACTGCAAGAGAAGGTTTTATTCCTGAGATGTGCCTAATAGACACTAAGGTGCATAGGCACCGAGTTGGGCCATGTTTAGCCATCTGTTAGAGGTAAATAGATACATGCTATTGGCGAAGCACCGCAACACTTTTAATACCAATTATTAATTTTCTACATCGAAGTAATGTAATGGAAACACAACACAATGTGTCACCGTGAGAAAAAGCACCATAAAACTGTCGGCATCAATATGTTTGGAAACACTAGGATCTTACAATATAATTTAACAATATATTATAATATTGCAACTCTCTATCAGGCACAACGTGGTTGAGCTGTATTTTGTATGTTATGAAAACACAAATTATTCTAGGCCTCCATGTAACATTGCAAAGTCAACACAATACAACGTTGCACCTTGCACTATTGATAATTATTAATACATAGCACATCCATAGTTCAAAAATACTACACACGTAAATCTGTATTATACTTATGTTGTCACACTATAGCCTACCGGTACGTGACAAATGTAGTCACTAGTAGAACTTATCCTAGATAATTTGTCAAATCATATAGCGTACAGACATTTATTATTATTCAAATAAATGAAAAACCAATACAAATGAGGGGACAGTCATGAAAACACTCAATGTTGCGAATGCGTTGAAGTTTAAAGGTGTAGGCCTAGGTGATCCTCGGGATTCCACATTCCCACACATACCGTACCATCTTGGCTTTCTTCGCAGAAGTGTGTGCAGAACAGGCCGTTCTTCTTGCCTTGTGAGTATTTCACGCTGTCAGAAAAGCCTTTACAATTACATCTTATGATGGGCATAAATGCATGCAGAACTGGTTTGCTGTGTATCATGCATGGTGAAAGCATGCCGTCTGTAAACCCAATATGACTGGTATTTGGTAGCATCCGATTGTTGTGAGTAGACCCTTTACTTCGACACCTTTTAGGCTCTTGACCACATCAGATTTAAGTTTCTTTTGATGCAGGTTCTATCCACAACAAACGAGGCTACCAAATACCACTGCTATCGGGTATGCAGTTGGAACGCTTTCACCTTGCATGATGAACAGCAAACCAGAAGCATTAATGTCCATCATCGGATGTAAATGTCAGCTTTTGTGACAACCTATTAATGTTTATTACACTGCAATAAGAACGGCTTGTTCTGCACAGTCTCCTTTGGAAGAATGGTATGTGTGCGAATGTGGAACTGGTAGACGAGGATCCCCTTCACCTTCGAACTTCAACGCATTCCCAGCGGTGCTTTCGAGACTGTTTTTCACCATTTGTATTAGCTATCCATGCATTTGATCAGATGATACTTGACGATATACATGTAGTTTATCATGGTTTGAAAACAACTAAAATAATTATTTAAGATAATTTTTGTTTAGTGACTACATTGCCTTTTTTTAGGATGACAACATGAATATAGATTTACGTGATTGGTATTTTAATGTGTTATGTTAGTGCAAATTAATGTGCGTATAGCGTTTGCTGATCAGACATGTTACGTTGCACTGAATATTATATCGTATAATTTATGCTTTCATAACATACCAAATACAGTTCAACCATGTTCTGCCATGTACAAAGTTGTATTATATAATACTTTATTTTGTGATCCTATTAGTATATTCCTATTAGCATAAACAATGTCGTGTTGCTTTTTAAAAACTAAACAATGTGTTCGGCACATGAAAACATCATTTGCATTTATTTGTTATAATGTCTTATGGCTGTGAAATTGCAATTTCCTGCAGATTAGGCCACGATCCTATAAATTAGCTATAGGATATTTTAATAACCTACCTCTCTTTACACTTCTAATGTGAGCATGTATGGTACTGGGGACCGAACCATGCCCACCTATACAGTTGTGCTCAAGTTGTAAAGCCGTTTAATAAAACATTGGTATTGCACGATGTTCTCATACTCTATTATGACAGCTTGTAACTACAGCTGTCTGTCCACAAAGGGAATGAGATATACTGATATTTGGTCTGTGCAAACGTATGTGAACCCTTCATGATTAGCAATAAATGCACTGATGTACAACTCAGGAAACGTCCAGACATGTCTGTTGCAAGTTGAACCTTCAAATGAACCTCAGACAGGCTAGTGTACATGCTCACAGATTAACTTTTCGGAGAACACTGAACCATTCCGGCCTGCATGGCAGGGTGGCCTGAAAAGGCCCTGCTGAAAAGCAGCACAAAAGTTGCAAGGCTGGACCGATGAACCCAAATTAGAGATCATAATGACAAACGCTATATTTGGCAAAAACCAAATGCAACCGTTGAGGAGGAAAACCTGGTGCCTACGGTGAAACATGGTGGTGAATGCTTTGCTGCTTTAGGAACCGGAAGACTTATCAGGACATACTTAATGCGAACGTCACTTCATTTGCGAAGGAGTTGAAGCTTGGCCGTGGCTGGATCATGCAGCAAGACAATTATCCAAAGCACACAAGAAAATTACCTGGAGCCTTGTTCCAGAGAAAGAAATTCACTCTTATGGAATGGCCAAGCCAGAGTACGTCAATCTAATCGAGATGCTGTGGACTGACCGCAAGTGTGCAGTCCATAAACGAAAATCATTAATTTTGCATGAGCTAAGCAAGTTTATACAATAAGTAGTGGTCAAAGATTTCTTCAGAAAGATGCCAGCATTTGGTCTCCAATTACAGAAAACGTTTGTGATTGCGGTCATTGCGGCCTAGGGAGGGTCAATTAAATACTAGTGAATTGTTCACACACCTTGCACAGAACCATCATTAGTATATCTCAGTATTTCATTTGTGGCAGTAATTGCAAGCTGTGCATCCTCCGGCCCCCGGCCGCCAATTTCTTTGTTTACTTATTATATAATGCAGATTATATTAATAGTGGCAATTCCGGTTTTGAAAAGAGACTACGAATACAAAATACAACTGTTTGGGTAAGGTTAGGGTTAGGGTTAGGGTTAGGGTTATTATGAACCTAACCCCAACCCTATCCCTAACCCCAATCCTAATCCTAGTCCCCTATACGTGTACATGTATTTCCGCGCGATTCGTAGTCTCTTTTCAAGACCGGAATTGCCACTATTAATAAAACCTGCCTTATATAACGAGTAAAAACAATTCGCCCCCGGCCCCGTCCCTCGAACTCTACAGGTCTCCATGCCGCACAATGCCCCCAGCCTCAATAAGTAACCTATCCCTGCCACGCACCCTCCTACTTTGACCCCTTCTCCCCGCCATCCTACCCCTACCGTGCGTCAATTAACTCAACAGACTAATAGTACACCACCATAGATGCGAAATGAGGGCTTTATCTTATCTTATCAATAATTATTTGTATTCCCCTCTGACTTGGGAAGGCGTACATAACTATGACTTACCATTCATTTATTTGTTCGCATAATTTTGTGTTGCAGACTCTGTGGTCATTGCCTGAGGACAATATTTAACTACTGGTGGAAAGCAAATAAACTCATACTTATTTAGTTACGATGCAAACTCCCTGTATAAATACGATATGATCCGACAGACAGTTTATACTATATTAGATATTTAATGAAGATCAGGAATTTATGAGTGAGAAGTTGCCGCGTCATGCTAGTATTAATATCAAGGAAGTTTTGGTGGGTCAAGTTGGAAAAGTGAAAAGCTAACTGAAATATCGATTTACGTTTTGCTCTTTGAATGATCTGTGCTATGCACATGAAGTCGGTGTCAGTTTCTTCTAGGAAGATTGCTGGGATTTTGTAAGTGCTTGGGTCTCCCTCTTCTCACCTCCCCTAAAAAAAATCATTCATAAATCACTGCACTACAATACACTTCTATGTCAACGCAAGAAAATCGTATCTGCTGCGTGTAGTGGATTCGTGCGATGACTAGAAGTGTACTATGGGGCAGTGATGCAATTGGTGCACAATTTGTACAGTTTATGCAGTGTATGGCGTTGCAAAGCACTCACATAACATCGAAATATTCGCTTAGAAATCTTCTTACAAAAAAATGTCACCGATTTAGTGTGTAGATAACACGAATTCATTAAAAGAGTCACGTACACATTTCTATTTCAGAAAACCGTTAACATTGTGCATTGATGCATGGATTTGTATGAAATTCATCGGTAGCTATAAATCATTTTCATAATTAATCA